>VDFB02352599.1:0-46044 GCA_007258455.2 Sequoia sempervirens
TGTAATTGAAATTTTGTCATCTATCAACATCTAGTTATTAGTTATTCAATGTGAAGCAATGCTTTGAGTTTGAAATATGTGCAATGCAATGTAATCAACGATATGAATATAAACTACAAAAATCTATTTTTTATAATTTATTAGTTAAACTCTTTATTTTATTTCCTTCATATCTATATGCTATGGAAATGCCTTTTATTTTATTTTGGTTTTAAAGTTTTTAATTTTTGTTCTACTTTTACTTTTTTTAAATCTGATTTTTTTCTGATTTTTTCTAGACTTTTTCCTAATTTTTTCAAAAAATCTTATACTTTTGGTTTGCCGATTTTTTCCCCAAAAGATTTTTGTTGCTATGGTATAAACACATCTTTTTGTAATATCAAGGATACTTTTTGAAACTTCCATGCATTGCTAATCTAAAAGGAAAATTATTTTGCCTAATCTATATGCAACCATGCTTTTGACATTGTCAAAAAGAGAAAAACTTCCTAAATGATGCAAAGGCATGGCCAAGCAATTCTAACTCTTCGCATGAGAGAAGAGAGATGTTGGAGAGTACATCAAGTCAGTGAGAACAAAAGTGTAATGTGTTTTAGTTTGTAGTATTCCTTTGTTTCTCTATAGATGTGCGATAAATTCTTAGTTCAATGATGCAGAACAATTTTTGAAAAAAGAAAGTTGTGTCACAATCCGCTTTCAATCTAGCAAGCAAAAATGAAAGCTCGGTCTCTTGGAATTAAAATTATTTTTTGCAAAAAAAATGAATAAGAATGAGGTAGTTAAGGTGTTTGAAGTGATTTAGACGTCACTTTTAGGGTTCCCTTGGGTGTGGGTCAAAGTCAAACGATCCATAAAACATTAAAAAAATGTTCAAAAAAAGACTTTTTTGGATGCCTAGGCACACGAGTTTTGTCTTGGTTTGCCTGGGTTCTATCTGGGTTTTACCCAGGTTCTCTTGGGTTCTGCTTGGGCAAACTAGACCCAAAAATGAAGGACCCTGGTTGAACCCATAGGCAAACCGAACCAGGACCTGCACCACCTAAGCGAACCAAAACCAAAACCAGGGCTAAAATAGAAGAACCCGGTAACATAGATAATGTGTCAAGAAGTTGACTACTTCATCTACTCTGAATATTATGTTTTGCAAGTGTTACATGAAGATTATGTATCCTTTTCCTAATTCAGTTGTTCCAATCAAAGGATTAAATATAAATTGGAATCTTTTTATCAATCATTTCATATAATACCAATTGAAAACATATTTTCTTCTCTTAGATACTTATTTGTTTACTATCAATCAATTAATTTATTCAAGACAAACCATGAAGGACAGTAATGATCAATGCTAGGGCTAACCAATTAATAAGTATACACGTGAATAAGTCAAGCATGTACATGTATAAGGGAAGCACAAGTAGTCGCAAACACGTATGCCTTGAAGTATACACACAAATACATGGTATACACAACTTAATACAAAGTATATGCACGAATACAAGGTATACACATGAAAACGCGTAAGTCACAAAGTATGCATTGGAACACATGTAAGTCAAAAGGTATACATGTAAGTTGTAAAGTATACACTTGAATACAAGTAACTCATATCTATTGACCATGAATTTATAATGCAAATATACACACCATCGATAAAAAAGATTTGTATTAACCAAATAGCCATGTACGCATACATCAATATATGTCGATATAAGTATAAAATATAGTTACAAAATAGCCATATAGGCTTACGAGAATGCCATATAGGCATACAATGTCAAATATATCCAATACAAAATATGTACAAAATTGCCATGTCTAGGCATACAACAAAGGGCTCTAGAATCAAAATTCATTTCTCTCCATGCTTTGGAAATAAATTATTTCCCTTTGTTTGGTGATCTGATGGTGATAAGTCTGTCACTCATTTCTACTATGCTTGAGGAGTGCTCTTGTTGCTCCTCCTAGATTTTAGCTCTTGGTGAAGTTTTAACTGTTACAATAAGAAGTAAAGACATTAATATATAGAAATTACATTATAAAAAATTATATATTTAACAAAATAATCACTTATGGCCATCTCACGATCACTCTCCATGATGGAAATATTTGCACACCAATGTTGAGGCGTGCTCAAGCCCAGTATAAACCATCCAAATAGGAATTAAACTATGAATCAATAATGATTTGATTTTTCACTAGAACTAACATCTATAATAACGAATGTAAATTGAAATTTAGTAATTTGTCTCATACCTCCCCTATCAAAGCCATCAAGGATTGTATAGAAGATGAAACACCGATATCCATTGCCCTCGTAACATTTGGAGGTGTTTCCACAACCAACATCTCAAAATAAAACAACAAATTATTCAATCATAAAAAAGTTACAATAGCGATCCACGTTATGACTTATAATGTATGAGATCTAATGAACAAAATTTTGAGTACAAGTATTAAACTATATATTTATGATTATCATTCTTACTATTTACCCTATCCATATCTTGTTCGAAAGGATGTGTTTTTAGGCCTTTACCCATAGCAGCAAGCCGATAAACCATTTGATTAAATGCTTTCGTAGACATGTATGATAACTATGGTGGCATAGAGAAGGCAGTGAACTATTTGAAAAAATGCTTCAAAAGAAATGGGGTCTCATGGTGATGGCATGTCATTACAAACAAATGCACGTCATGGCATTCCATCACCATAAGACCGCATTTCTTCCAAGCATTTTTTCAAAAATTTCATTGCCTTCTCTATGGTATTATTGCTTACTATTATGCTTTGATAGATATTTTTCCAAGCATCCATATAGTTTGTTGGAAAGCACCTATTTTAGGCTTTTAGCCATAGCAACAACTACAAGGAAGTGAGTAGTTTGATAAAATGCTTTGGTGAACATGTATGAAAAATATAGGAAAGGTGGTGAGTAGTTTGAAGAAATGCATCAAAAAAATGTGGTCTCATGTGGTGATGGAATGGAATTCCATCACCATGAGACCGCATTTCTTTGAGGCATTTTTTCAAACTACTAACTGGTGCAGGAGAACCTAGGTTACTAGTTACCTCTCATAGGAAATTTTTTATCTAGATTGAATGCCCATTTGTAAATTCATGTAAATTTTATATAAAGACCTACTTCATTGTATTTCAGGTCCTTAGGTGGTCACAAAAAAAATAGATTTCCAAATGTTGCTAAAGATGGGGAAAATTGTAAAAAGGTAAAGAAGCATGGAATATTAAAATTCACAAGGCATTTTAGGTAGTTTCACTCGATGAGGGAGATTCAAAAGGAAATTATCTAATTGGGAATATATATTAAAGCATGTAAAAGGCGGACAGAAGAACAAATTTTGTATTCTTGAATCATTTTCAATAAATAAAGTTCCTTGTTCTTGTTTTCACTGTGTTTCATTCTTGAATTCAATTCTTGCACGGGCTATATATTTGTTTGTTCACTTTATGTAGGGTGTTAACAATCATCTAGTGATGTTTTGAAGAGTTACCATCAAATTTAAAATCCAAGGTTTTTGTGGTCTGTTAGATTAACCAGTCAAGGGTTTTGAGGGTCATTTAAGGCTTGAATTCACCATCCCACCAATGTAGATTTAGGAGATTGGTGGGATGGAATGTATAGAAGTTTTTTAGAATGTTTTAAGCAATTTGTGAGTGTACAGGAATAGGGAAATCAAGAAATCTCTGATTGGTTGTTGAATCATACAAGAAATACAAAGTTTCCTTCATGGAAAGCATGGTTTCAGGGTGGTGTTCAATGCAAAAGCATGCATGAAGGTGGGTGGTGTGTTTCTAAAGCTTATGCAGGCTATTTCCATGGTGTTTGTGGTGGTGGCAGGAGTATTTAATGTTTGTAAGTACCTTATGCAATAAACCCTCCTTTGTAGGGCTTGATTTGTGCATAGAATAGGGGTTTTTTGGAATAGTGATTTATGGAGCCTTTATGTTGCTAAAAATGTTTGATTCTTCAATTTTGTGACATGATGAATTATTTTTTTCAGTCCTTTTGTATTTTGGTGATCAACTATGAGCACTTTATTTGTAATTTAGGCCTAAATTAGTAGCCCTTTCCAGCAAACAATTCAAGAATCTGATAATTTCTTTATGACAAGCTACTGAAAACTTTTGATATGTTATGATGTGTTAAAAAAATCTCTTGAATGTACATTGGGAATGTGGATATACAAATTGAATGGAAAGGAATCACCCGATTAAGGGATATGTGACCTACAAGCAAAATGGTGGTAAGACTATAAAAGTGTGTAATTCTGTAAATACAGAGATTTAAATGTTTATTTTGGCATAGAACCATCAATGTGAAGATATCAAAGGTGTGTGAATGGTTTGGTGAAGGCCTTCAGGCCAAACATGATGATTTGATATGTTGTAGCAATATGTTTCTAGGTGGAAATGGTAATTTGACTGTAAGAACTTATGAATTTGATAAATCAGTATTATGTGGATATGAACTAGGTTTGTTTTAGTCAAAAACATGATGTGAACAATGTCTTGGAAGTCAGATGAAATGATTGAGGTGTAAATCATTGATTGTAGTATCTTGGTCTTGAGGAACTAGTTGGTAAAAGTGAAAATTTGGTGAGTTGTTTAAGGAATTGAAAGATTCGGAGCTCTTTATCAGGTTTTTGCTTTGAATTCAAATAAATTGATGATGATAAAGGTGTGTTAGGATCTGATGGATATAGGTTATAACATGAAAGATTGGTTTTTGGTTATTTTTCCTAGGTAAAGCAAATTGAGTGGAAGGGTGCCTTGGTGAATGATGAAAGAGTGGATTGTTTAGTGACTCTAATTAGGTTTCTTGTGTGGATCAGCCATTTTTGTTGATAAATAAGATGTTTGAAGCTTGAGGATGATAAGAAGAAGTATTGAAATGAGTTGGCTTGTTGTTGCCTTGTGGCTTGCAAATGAAACAATGTGATTTTTGATGAAAAGAGAAAGAAATTTTAGTTGCTTATTCAATTTGATCTTCTCCTAACTCAATTGGGTCAGATGTACCTTGATGATTGAATGTTTTGATATGATGCTTTGCATCACTAACTGCCTTGTCTATGTTATTGCTTACTATTATGGTTTCATAGAATTTTTCCAAGCATCCATAGTTTGTCGTGTTGTGCACCTTTGCAAGCACATGCCTCCATGTGAAGTAATTGCATCATGCTGCTTATGTTGACTTTCTAAACAACTATATTGTACAGTTGAAATTTTGTCATCTATCAACATCTAGTTATTAGTTATGGAATTTGAAGTAATGCTTTGAGTTTGAATGATGTGTAATGCAATGTCCAACAATATGAATATAAACTACACAAATCTATTAAGTGGAATTCATTAGTTAAGTTCTCTAAATATTTTATTACCTCCATGTGTGTTTGAGTAAATCCACTAGCACTAGGAGGTGTTTGCTTGAAACCTCCAATATTAGCCTATTCAACATCCAAAATCACATATTAAAATACCATTCTAAAACAATGTTATTAACATGTAATAAATTTATAATTGTTTACTAGTTACATACCCCATTGATAGGTGTACTGTAGAAATAAGTAGGTGGAGGACCGGTGTATCTAGTCTTAACACTGTGACCTTTCAATTTTATTAAAATAATAAAACTAAATTAGTTAATCTTGCATTTCAGAATTGAAATTTAATAAATTAAATTCAATGAACATGTTGACTTTTACCTAAGTATCAATGCCATATGCATGATGCAAAATTTTAGTTGTCCTCTCCATCCCCGTAGATGCATATGGATCCTGCGTAGCATCCTCCTGAGTGTTGGTGGGGTCATATGAACAAGTCACCCCACAAGATTGACACACATGGGTTTGAAGGCCACCACCCGAAGACTCCCCTGGATGGTGTTGTACAATAGGGCTAGTATGATGGATGACACTCTGTGTCAAAGTGTTGATCTCCTACAATGTCTCTATGTTAGCACTCTCCTTCGCAACGGCATGCATAACAATGTGCTCATGAGGCAGCCTAGTGAGAGGTCGTCTCCCTTGCCACGCAGGATCCGAATGTGCACCAAGCCTATCCTAAGCCGACCCCCCACCTCTCCCCTAGAACTCCCTCATATCAAAATAATCTAGGATTTGGTTCAATATGAACTCACTGTATAGTTTCCTAAGAAAATATTGGGGACTTCACAATTGTTGCACGGTGGGTAATCAAAGACCAACTACCACCTATCATAAAAAAGGTTCCTAATCTCTTGGTGGTGGCACCAATGAATAGGAAACCTCTTCGCATTGAGGCTAATATTTTGATGTGTTCTAGGGTCAGTGAATAAAGAGCACAAATCACCTTTAGTAATTTTTAAATCTTTTACTTGTTTATATGATAGTTTATCTTCATAATATGCCCTAGCTATCTACCTCCTATTTTGCCATCTAGATATTTTTTGGGTAATTGAATCTACATTTTTTAACATCTCTTTCAATGAATTTGCTAGGGTCATTTTTTTTGTGGTTGAAGCATTTGGATCACTCAACCTATTGATAAAATCCTCAATTTGTTTTTTGTTGTTCTCAATTTCACTCCTCAAGTTTTGTTGAGTGCCAGGAGGGTGTTGAGTGATTGGTGGGGGAGGTTGATTTTGTTGAGGATTTTCCTGCTCTTCTTGTTGAGAATTTTGAGGATTTGCAGGATCATTTGCATCTCCTACAATTTTTTAAAAAAATAATCAAATCTAACCTAAAACAAACAAAACCAACTTGAAACTAAGAAATTCAAAACAAATACAAAACAATAATTACCTCTTGCATCTCTTCGTTGTCATGGCACCATCTTTGCAAAGAAAAAGCAACTATTGTTGATGAATTTTGTAGAATGCCTCCTCCTAGAACGCAAGCACAAAAATGATGGTTTTTGGCCACGGGAAAAGCAGAAAAATAGACAACAGAAAATGACAACAGAAAATGAATCACTTTCACTTTTTTTTTGCAAAAAAAAATGGAATTGGCCACAAAAGTGTAACCCAACTTCATGCACCCATCCCAATAAGGTCTTGGATGAGATTTTTGAGTCGAATACAATCTGATGTTGTGTGTCCCTTTATTTTTTGAAAATCACAAAGGTGATTCTCATTGTACCATGGTGGTTTCACTAGGGGCTCTTGATAGTTGTCATAGACAGGGATTTTGATGAGATTTTCTTGTACCAAATGTTTCATGATCAATTCAATGGGTCCCCCAAGCGGTGTGTATTTTCGTTTGTTACCTTGTGAGGTTTGTACTTTAAATTGACCTTGTGATGATTGATTTTGTAGATGTGGTGATTGATCTTCGAGATGGGGTGATTGGGTTTGTTGTTGATGTTGTTGATCTTGATTTCCAACCTATTGACATTGGAGATATTGTTCTTGATGTGGTTCTGGACACAACTCAATGCTTTGATGACATGGTTTAACCAATGGAAGAGTGTATTGATTTTGGGGTGGATATGTCTCTTGGCGCAATGACTCAACTATTTTGGTAAGTGTAGCAATTTGATCTCCCCAAATTTGATCTTGATTTTGATCTTGAATCCCTTGATATAGTTGATTTGGTTTTTGTTCAAGCAGATTTGGAATGCATACTTGTGGTGTTTGTATGGGATCATGGGAAAATTGATTTTGGACAATGTTCTAATTTGGGATGATGTTTGGATTTGGCATTATAGGTTGAAATTGAACATTGTTGTGGTTGGGAACCATATCACCTTGATTTTGATTTTGCATGGTGTTACCTTGACTTGGATCAATACATGTATGGAGTCGTTAACATCTTGTTTGGACTTTGAACAACATTTGTATGATTTGTAAACATATCTATCCCAAAGTTTTCCAAGTGTGGATTTGAAATGTTCATGTTTGAAAAACTTGTACTTGGTATATTCACGTTTGGCATGTATGGATTTGGTGGGATAATGTTGTTTTGTTGAAGACTCATGCATTGATTGTTTGATTGATAGATTTGTAGGTTTGGACTTTGATTTAAATCTACCATAGGAAAGTGTTCCAACATTTAGATTGGGCATACTCACATTTGTTGCACCATTAAGGTTTGTAGGAGATAACCCCATGTATGGATTGTAAAAATGTGAGTTTCGATAATCAATCAGCATTGTAAGGCTTTGATAGTTTAGTTGATTTAGACCACTCATGATGTATGGATCAAGTTTATATTCCATGTTCTTCTTCTATTTTGACCTTGTTTCAAAAGTGAAACCCTAAGGAATTTAGGATGAATGATTAGATGAAGGATGACAGGGGTGAATGATATGGGTGTTGAACTTTTAGGAACTTTGGATCAATGCTAGACTTTAGGATTTGATTTTGATTGGTTTGATTTGGATAATGAACTTGTAAACACTAAGATGTTAGATGTTATCTTAGGATGAACTTGTTCAAAAGGGTGATAATTTAACTAAGTGTGTGAGGAGGGATTCATCCACACACACCTAACTAAACAAATGATTTTGATTTGGTTTAAGGATGTACCCAAGTCTAGATAATGATGTTTCCAAATCTCTAAAGTTGTTTATGAGATGGAGATGATAAATGTTTGGATGAATGAAGTGTTTGATTTTATCCTAAATGAACCTAAGAGGGACTTTGTTTACAAGACCAGATATTGAAGAACATGCTTTTTCCCAAAGAGGAGTTCAAACCAAAAGACCAATGTTTGCATGAAAACCATATGACCAAAAGATACCAAGCACATGTGTGGGGTCCAATTGTTTCTTAACTTTTCTTAATGAGTTATTTTTATCACAAACACACTCTTGATTAGCTTTTGAAACTAGATGTCCAATGTCCTAATTCTCTTTCATCCCACCAAAGTCCATTATGTGGAAATTTAGAAAATCAAGGCAAAAAGTTTCCTAATGTTGACCTTAGTAGGAGAAAATTGAGATGAAATCCAAATGCTTAGAAGCCTCTAAGGATGAGAATCCCAAAGGCAAGCAATAGCACATGAATTTTTCCAAGGACATTTGCTTCTCCTAAAGGGTTTGAAATTTGACAGTCATGTTGAATGTTTGTTTTTCCAATGTTTTCGATCAAGCAAAGTGTTTTGATTTCAAGAACATGCACAACCCTATGGATATGAAAGATAGTATTCATTGAATCCCCACTTGAACAAGTCCATCTCCGCCTACTTTCAACAGATGGTTAGATGCTTGACCACAGGCTCCCCCTTATAGTGCACTTGCTTGAGTCAGCCAAGCATCAGTACCCATGAATCTCCCATGGCATACTTTCCATCGCTACTAAAAGTCATAAAATTGTGGGGCGGCTTCAGAGAACCGTTCTTGCACCAACAAATAGATTAAGATTTTGGTCTTTTAAACAAGGGGTTTTAATGCAGGAATTCCATTCATGGGGGATCATCCATGCAAGAGACCATTTTTTCCCTTCTCGTCGGAACAATCCTTGTGATACTTGCCTTTCCTCAAGTACCCACACTTATATACTGGTGGAAGTTGCTTGGTTTTAGCGTGTTCCTGGTTGGGTCATTCCCTTGGGTGATTACTTTTTCCCACAAGGCAGGCCCTCTAAGATAACACAAAAGCAAGTAAACACATTCGTAGTTCGATCAATCTTCATTTAGAAACAAAGCGAGAACACACGATATGTTCCACTCACACTCGCAAGACTTGTTCAATTTTTAATCCCAAATGAAATGCGGAGGCAATCACTTGCACAACCTAATATCATCAAAAGCCTTTTGATTCTCAAGATCATCGTGAGCCACGAGAGAAGCGTAGACGTATTTTTGATGATATTATTTTGGGTAAGTGATTACAAAAACAAAGATGGACATGTTCATTTTAAATCCTCAAAGCAATGATTTGATTCTTTTTAAAGCACCAAAATGAAAGATGAAAGTTGCTTTGTTCAATTGTTAACCTTAAACAAAATCTAGTAAGTTTGCCTAAAGTTCCTTTTAATCTTTATAGCAAAAAATGAGAGATTTTATAATGTTCTTTTTAGAGCCCAAAAAGAAGTGAGTTGGTGTAAAACAGAAAACGATAGCAAAAAATGGAAACTCTAAGCATTTAAAAATGCTTTGTCGATTTCAAGTTTTAATGCCCAATTTTCTTCAACTCCAATCTACTTGTTTTCGCTTGATTCCAATGTGAGAGAAAAACCATCGTTGTTTCCCGATGCCAACCATACACCCATGGTTGCTACCTTTAATAGAGATCATTTTAAATCATAATCCAAATTTGAAATAAGTAACACTATGTCATATGTCATTTTACTTGCAAGAGTTACTAATGTAATGCTTTTTCAGAAAACCACAAACCATCAGTTATTTAATGCATCAGTTGATATTTAAATAGAAACAAAGACTCCACCAAATGCGTATAGTTTAAAGTTAATGAGCTCTCTAGGGGGGGCCAATGATAGAGGATTGCGTGAACAGCAGCTTTGAAGGAGATTTAGCAAATCTGCAAACACATGGATATCTAATAGCAACAATGATGCTTAAGTAAAGTCTGACATGGACATATGATCAACGCCCTTAACAATGAGGTTGGCAATAAAATAGTGCACCAACACTTTGAGCTTATATAATGAAGAGCGTACAAGTTTTTGCATAAGTAGTAATATTCATTCTGACAGAGTCTATGGCTGGATATATAGTTTCTAATTAGGTATTGTAGGCTGAAATATCCTTTAGTGATCAAGAGCATTCTGGGTGGTGGATTTTCCAACGGTTCAAAGGCAACTATAAATAACTTACACTATACCTTTGCATACACAAGAAACTAAGAGCGTCACTCAAATCCTAACATGCCTCTTTGGCTTTAGAAATGTAGCTGTAACGTGTTGTCAGAACTAGATGTAGCCTGTGCAAGAAATGGAATCAAGCATGTCAGAGCATTCATTGCAATTATTATGATCTGATACCTCTATAACGATTCGCTTTGAAAGTGCCACAACAGCCTGCAAGAACAGTGTCTTCAATAGAACCCTCAAGTTTTTTTGGTAATGTCTACGCCCTCCATGAATGAAGGCCACAATTGTTGCCTTCAGGCACTCCTCCTATCTGCCCTTTTTTCATGCATTCAATATATTAACCAACCATCAATATTGAAATAGCAATGTATATGTTGAAAGGCTTAAAAAAAATTTAGGCTAATGCAAGTAGTACGTGTATGAAAAGACAACAATTAAACGTCTTTAAAAAATTTCAAACAAATGTGTTTTGTAGGTGTAAAACCAATTTCTACAACCTTTGACCAACATCCTACTACCCTACGCGTTTGACAGAATGTCTAAAAGAGATTTTTCTTATAGTGTAAGGATTGCGCGTACCACAAGAAACATCTACAAGCTTACAAAAGTAATATATGAGTGAGATAAACGTGCGGACCTAGGATTGGGAAACACGCGTTTTGCTTCCTCTTTTTACAACAAGTTTGAAGACACACCGCCCCCTAGAATTCCCGTTGAAGTTTGAAGTCTTTCACCGTACACAATGATGCCAAGTAAATATTCCTTAGAAAGCGAACATTTAGTGCTTCCAATGGATATTTTTTAGGTAAAAATAATTCCAACTTGAAACAACCCCTTGAGTATGATCGCACCAAGTCTGAAACTCGATAATAGCAACTTGCTCGGTGATATACCCTATGTCTGATGACAACAACCAACCTATAGTTACGTTATGAATATGATATGGAAACCTCTAGACTATAGCAAGGAGTGGTTTCCTTAAAATATTAAACAACAAGATTATAATAAGCTTTTAACCATTACCACATATGATCGGCCTTATGAATGTAGACATGTATGTAAAAGTGTAGGAATAGAATAGGCATTAGAAAAGCAGCAACATTCAAAGTAGAAATCATAGATCTAAAGCATGGACAAAGTACATTAGAAAAGCAGTGAACATTCAAAGCAATAAACATTCAATAGTCAAGCCGCATGAAGACAAAATAAATCAGAACCTAGATGTTAGCTTGGTCTGCAATGCAAGAATTTTTGAAAATGATCTTTATCAATTTGCACATTATTAAATACATTTTGCAAAGCAGTGAATTCGAATAGATTCAAAGTATATGAAAGAGAACCATAAATATGTGCAGGCCGAGAAATAAAGATTTCATGGATGCCAACTACTTAAAGCATAAGATAAAGTGTCGTATTTTTGCACATAATAAAATACTTACTCAATGGTGTATCTATCTCTCCAATGGCGCAAAGTACCTAACTTACCCAATATGTGCTACAAAAGAATTGATGATTCCCTCCAATAAAGAATGCATCTTGTCCCATCTAAAGTTGTTGCTGTAATAAAGATGTCAATAGTGAGAGTAAATGTAGTTGAGCGTCGAAATCTTTAAGTTTGGTGAAAGATCAAACTTTCCAACATAAGTATGATTCATAAGTTGAATTCCATATGGAGCATATACCATCATAAGTATGATTCAGCCTTTCATACCTTTCCTACTTAAAGCAGAATAGCAACATATTGACAATATGCTCCTGCGACTCTATAAGAGATTCAATTCTCCAAGCTTTATATTTGTGGGACTTCTGCATATTCCAAGCAAGGTTCTGCGTATAGCATTATCAGGCTTTAATGCTATATATTTGATTAAGTAGAGCATTATCATGCTTTTATGCTATCTATTTGATTAAGCAGTATCCTCTTTTAGATATCTAGAATGAAAAAGAATGGCCACCATTCATGATGCACAGTACTCATTGCATCGCACGATGTGATACTCTTGCTTGTAAAATCAAGAAAGTGGAAACCTTTATCTACAATGAGTTTCATTTATTCATGCATAGAGAATATTCAATGAATACAATTTAATCTAGCTTAAAACCTTGCTGATGCATCTAGTGATAGCTTCATAATACACATGCATGCAATACCTTGCAATCATTTTAGACCACTAGAATCTATTCCTTCGAGGCATTTCATCAAACACTGATAAAAGATACCAATATGCTTGAGAGGATTCCCCTACTAAAAGATTATCGATTCAAGTTTAACTTTGTCTACATCTGTCGAAAAGAAGAGATTGACCAGCTAGTAAAGTCTGTTAAGAAGACTAAAATGGGGATAAGAAGAGGTCGACCAACCATTAAAAGTATATGGAAAAGCTTTAAGTTCTACACCTGTTAGGCATGCATATAAACATACACAAGTATTTGGTGGAACTTGCTCCTGATTACTTTACTTTAAGAAGGCATGCTACCTAACGAAGACTTGGAGGCTTGGATGCATATGCAGGCGTGGAATCTATAAGAGAAAAAATGAGACATTTAGTGCGGCAAACAGGAGATTTAAAGGTAATCTAGATTGATTTCCTGTGAATACAAGGAGCCCCTGAGAGGCAGTCATTAATGTCCAAAGGAGTGTCATGGGTGTATCTCACGATACACAGATAAGAGGAACGTCATTACCAAAAGCAATAATTAACAGTTACAGATAGTTCAAACGTATGGAAGCTTTCAACACAGATTTAAAGCAATTGCTCTTCCACTAGCCTTACTCTTTGTGAGATGCCGATGAAAGAGACTTGAGAGGATTTTTAACACATTGAATCAACTCTTACTTTAGAGGGAAATGAATTGTTATTCTGAAATATGCAACATTGAACAACAATATTGCAATAAAAGCAATGAAATAAAGTGATTAAATTAGGCAATATTGAATAGAAAAATGTATCTGCCCTTGCAAATAACCTGCAATCAAAATGTGTCTTCCCTACAAATGGTCTCGCATGATGCAAATTGTAAATACACAGAGGAATTAAAAATATATATATATATAGTTATGGCCTTTTCGGCCTATTCTATATAATATTTGGACAAAAGATAACAAGATGGTGTTAGATGGAAGGCAATATTAAAACAACAATATCGCCCCACGGTGGGCGCCAAAATCTGAGCACTAACCTACAATCTTGCTCAAACAAAAACAAATGTTAGCATTAGTCAATTTAGACAAGGCAAATACAATACTCCCTATGAAATTCATTCAACCACCAGAATAATGGAAACAAAGCAAAAAGCAAGCAAAACACAATGAAACACTATTCTAATGATCAAACCAACATCCCATAGGGGGATTGGTGCTATTTTGATGTGGAAAATAGCCCTTTCCCAACCCATTTTTGATAAGCTCCAAATGTAATGAAGATGCAAGATGATGAATGATCAAGATAAAAATGCTTGAGATTGTCTATCAAGTTATGTCCAAAATCAATAGAAGAATCCTCCATTTATAGGAATGAAGGATGGAAGAATACAAAACATGAAGGATGTGGGACAAAACATGAGCCAATGACAAGATTCCACTTGTCAAGATGTCAATGGAGGAAGGTTGAGCACATTTTGGTCAATGTGCCAAAGAGGGGGAGATTTGAAATTCAAAAGATGGCTTGTTGGAGGGAGAAGAAAGAGTCTCAAATGCCAAGTGGGAGACATTTACGAGACAATGTAAGAGGAGTTAATGCTATGTTGGAGGACAAGACACTTGGGAGGGAGAATTCAAATTTGGAGAATATTCCCTCTTGATACCTTTTTGAATGAAAAGGAGGAATTAATAAATCAATTAAATTGATTTATGTGCACAAGTTGCAAAATCTAGATGATTGGAGTGATTAGGATTAGGATTAATCACGTTTTGATTAATTAAGATGAAGATTAGGTGATTTTGACTTTTGACTTAGATTTTATGATTAAAATAAATCAAAATGAGAAGAAAATGATTTTAGATTTAATTAAATAAAGATTTGATTTATTTAATCAAAGAGGATGATGTTAGTGTTAAATCAAATAAAGATGAATTTACTTAATTTAAATGGATGACTTTAGAGATTAATTAAATAAAGTGAAATATTTAATTAAAAGAGGGACGTTAGGATTTGATTGAGTAAAATTGATTTATTTAATCAAAGAGGATGATGTTAGGATCAAATTAAATAAAGTTGATTTATTTAATTAAAGGAGGAATTTAATCGAATAAATTGTTTTATTTGATTAACAGAAGAATTTGATGTTAATTAGTTAGATTTAGATGCATGATGTCGATTTTACATGTCTACAAGAAATATAAATATTAATATATTATATATTAATGTTATATATAATATATATAATATTATATTATATATATATAAATTTATTAATTATCAATAACAGATATTAGTTATGTAGAGATAACGGATATTTGTTATGTGGAGCTCAAACCAAACTTGTCATATTAAAAAGATTTACGAAGAAGGAAACGGATATCAGTTATGTGCATATAACAAATATCCATTATGTGGGGCTAAATAAACCCACCAAATCTTCAAAATTTAGATGCCTATCTCTGCTGCAAAAACTGAATATCTAGTTTTTAGAAATGGATATCCGTTATCTAAACTCAAGAAATCTATTATGTATTAAATAGTATATATTATAACTTATAAATTATATTATATATTATGTATTATATGATATTATATATATGACATATTATTATTATTTTTTCTAATATATATTATACATTATATTTATATATTAATTTATTTTAATATTATATATTAATGTATTTTAATATATATTATATATTATATTCTTATTAATATATTATAGGGTATAGGTATGGGGTTGAGGGTTGAGGAATAGTGTTCAGGGATGAGGGTATAAGGTTTAGTGTATCTAGGGTATAGGGATTGAGGGTATAAGGCATAGGGTGAAGGACCTTGAGAATGTATGGTTTAGCATTTAAGTATAGTGTTGAGGGACAATGTTCAGGGGTTGGTGTATAAGGTCGAGGGTATAGGATATAGGGATGAGGGTTGACGGTGTAGGATTTAGTGTTTAAGGTATAAGGTTGAGAGTTGAGGGTGTAGGGTTTAAGTATAGGGTTGAGGGTATAGGGTTTAGGGTTTACAATTGAGGGGTAATGTTTAGGGTTGAATGTATAAGATTATGTTTTTAGGGTATAGGTACTACAGTTTATGATATTGGGTATAGGGTTTACGATATGGATTTTTGGTATAAGGCATAAGGTTAAGGGTTTAGAGTGTAGGGTTTAGGGTTTAAGTATAGGGTTGAGGGTTGGGGGTTGAGGGTTGGGGGTTGAGGGTTGAGGGTTGATAGACAATGTTGAAGGTTTAGGGTATAAGGTTGAGGGTATTTGGTATAGGGATACGAGTTGAGGGTGTAGGGTTTGGGGTTTAAGGTATAGGGTTGAGGATTGAGGGATTAGGGCTTAAGTATAGGGTTTATGGTATAGTTCAAGGTTTAGGCTATAAAGTTGAGGGTGTAGGGTGTATGGATGAGGGTTGAGGGTGTAGGGTTTATACATTAAGGTATATGGTTGAGTGTTGAGGGTCGAGGGATTAGGGATTAAGTATAGGGTTGAGGGTTTAGGGATTAAGGTATATGAATTTGTAGGGTGGCAGGGAGAGAGAGGGAAGGGGGGAGATAGGGAGAGGTAGGGTGGGAGGAATAGAGAGAAAGAAGGATATAGAGATTGGTAGGGTGGGAGGGAGAGAGATAGAGAGGAGATAGGTATTGGTAGGGTGGGAGAGAGAGAGAGAGAAGGAGATAGAGATTGGTAGGGTGGGAGGGAAAGAGAGCAGGAGATTCACAACCGTTATTATACATCAACATGAATGTAAACTAATGAAACATAAGCACATTCACAACCATGCACTAGATAGAACACCATATTTACATGGAAAACCCTAATTAGGGAAAAACCACGGTGAGGATTAACTCACATATATATGAATAACAACATAAAATACAAAATGCTCACTGACAGATGGGTTCACTTCCTAAATGAAAAGAATGGCTCATTGCGAAGGGCTCACTTCCCAAAGGACTCGTTGTCTAGAATAGAAAGAGAAAAGAAGATTTTTACAAGGAGTTTCACTACCTTAGAGAAATAAGAAGATCCACCACAACAACTCTACACCATCTACAACATTCATCTCACTACCTCCAACAAGGACACTAAAAATATAGACACCTTCTACTCACTGCTTCTGGTAACCTTTTAGCGTTTAAGTTTGCACTCAAATCACAACACTTGATTATATTCACATCATCCTTCAAATCTCTACTCATCACAAACATCTCCAACAATTAACCTTGATTATATATCTTCCAATACCTCAAACAACTTCTCTAGGTTGGCCTTAATGAAACATATGCACCTCAAACATGCAACCTCCAAAGAGGTTGGAACCAAACACTTTTGCAGTGGAAAGAAGTGAAGTCGTACCACACCAAGGGTTAACCAAGACCCAATTCTACAAAGACACGCTACACCATGCTTCCACAAACAACAAACCATCTCTACAATCAACACTAGCATGCGAAGTTGGCCAAACCTACACTAACACTATCAAACAATCAATTCACTCTTCACCAGGTACATAGAAACATCTTGTGGATCATGTAGCAACATCACACAACATCCTAGAATATTCCAACATCGCCATAATATTCAGCAACACTGTCGCAACCACCTAAAACTAAGAATACTATCATCTTGTGCAACCAGCCACACTACCATAGACATACAACTCACTAACCAACCTTACGAAAAAATTGAACATCAAAACCTCCAGGAGAAGTTAGATGCAAGAAATATAAGCACATTCCCAAATCTGCAAGACACAAAACCTCAATGTGGAGAAATGTGGAGCAATTCCATTTCTCTCAGACAACCTTCTTCACAAGCAACAAACTGTTAGACACATCTTCCACTATCACATGATCCAAAACCTAAAACTTTGGATATAACACCTTTGATCATCTCATCCAAACCACACGAGCACATCTTCAACCATGAAGAAATGTGGAGCACAATGTAGAACACAACTCTGACACCTTGTACACTCTCTATTCAATTTTTCTCAAAGCACTTGGAAACCAAGCGAACCAGTTGCATCAGCAATATCTTAGATCAACACCACAACTCCTCAACATGACCACACTAGAGGTTGATATAGGTTGACATCAATGACAACATAGTGCAATAATCTCCAATAATCCCCCCCTTTATCATTAGTGGCAACACCAACTTTGAAAAACCATCAACAACAAAAGCAACACTGCATCAAGCATCACTCCCCCTTACTTAAACATTTCTTACATTTCAGAATTCTTTCTTTCTCCCCTTTCTTATATTTTCTAGGCTTCTTTTCTCTCCATGTTTTTCGGTCTTCTCTCCCCCTTTGACATCAATGGAAAAGGGAAACACTTGCAAAAAAAATTCTCTCCCATTTTCTTTCTCTCCACTTCTCTGTCTCCCCCTTAGGGGCACAATATATGCTCCTCCTAATTGTACCAACCAAAGACACTACTACCTATTCCCCCTAAGAGGTAGCCTTCATCAATCCAGGATAAAGAATAAATATTGAATTGCTCACCTAGATAGATGCACCAACACATGCATCTAGTTGAAAGGAAGAGAGGAAATAACCCCTAGCTTCTTTTTGAAATACTCAAATGTATCTTTTGGAAGAGCCTTTGTGAAAAAAATTTCTATTTGATCCTTTGTAGGCACATACTCCAACTTCACTTCATTCTCAACAAATTTCTCTTAGAATGTGATACCAGATAGAGATATGCTTTATCCTTGAATGCATTACCATATTTTTTGAGATATTGATATCACTTCTATTATCACAAAAGATAGGAATTGCTTCATCATATTATACTTTGATATCCTTCAATGTCTGCTTCATCCACAACACCTATGTACAGCAAGATGTTGACGCAATATATTATGCCTTTGCAGTAGATAGTGACACTGAAACTTGCTCCCTACTCAACCAAGAAACCAATCTGCTTCCAAGAAAGAAATCACCTCCACTTGTACTTCTTTTTTCAACTATACAACTTTCCCAATCTACATCTGAATAAACACTCAAAGAGAAATCAGTACCCCTAGGATATCATAGACCAAAGTCTAGAGTTCCTTTCAAATATCTATATATCCTTTTCACTGTTGCCATATGTGATTCTCTAGGATCTTCTCAAAATCTTGCCACAAGACATACTGTGTGCATGTATCCAGTCTAGTAGCAATTAGATATAGCAATCCACCAATCATGGATTTGTACTTTCTTTGATCTATCTTAGGAGATTCATCATTTTTTCTCAACTTACAACCAGTAAACATTGGAGTACATACTATTTTAGAGTCCTCCAATTCCAAACTTCTTTAACATTTTCTTGACATACTTTGATTGTGAGATGAATATACCTTTATCAGATTGACTGATTTGTAGCCCAATGAAGAAATTCATCTCCCCAAACATTGACATTTCAAAATCATTTTGCATCTCCTTTGCAAACCTTTTAGACATTTCCTCCAAAGGTTATGTTGATCAACATACACAACCACAATCAAGATTTGATCTCTCAACTTTGAAGTAAATATTATTGTCTGCAATCCCTGAGCAAACCCACAAAAGTGGTTTACAATTGGAGAGAGGAAGGAAAAGTTGAAAAATTTGACCCCATGGCAAAAAATTTCATTTTTGGGGTTCGAGTGAACTATTTGGTTCGAACGAACCAAAAGAGGGTTTGCTAGAACCTAAGTTCGAGCGAACCCATTTAATGAAATGCCCCACCATTCCCGCCAAAAAAGACAAGGAACACCCCTTTTGAAAGGGAGTTCACTCGAACCAAGGTTTGAATGAACCTTGGTTTGCTCGAACCCCCCATTTCCCACCTTCCTACTCTCTAGCACAAAAAAAAATCAAAAAAATTTCCCTTAGAAGCTCGGGTTGAGGATGAAAATGGAGGAGAATTCACAAACCCAACTAGAATTAGGTAGTCCTCAAAACGAGCTATCCAACGACTATAATGTTAATACGTTTTGGTTTTATTATGTATTTATTTTTTTAGTTTTATTAAACATAGGTTTTTCATCGAAAAATCAAGCTCTTTGTTCTGCACATGTGGAAAAATAGCAGATTATCAAAAAAAATTAAAAAATATGAGTGCACCAATATTGAAGTCCTTGATCCAACAAAAAAAATGAATTTTGATACATACAAAAAAGTTACGCATTATACGGTCCGCCTATGTCTGAATTGTAATTGGTTTGACTTTGAAAGTTGATTAAGGAAAAAATATTCAATAAAACACTATCTAACCAATTGGAAGCACTAGATATCGAAGTTACAAATCTAAATTCTAAAGAATTATAATTTTATCCTTCATGGAAAAAAAGTTATGCATTATACGGTGAGCATCACTTCTTAAAAATATTGTTTTCTGAAAAAAACTAGTTTTCGAAGGAGACAAAAAAAGAAGTGCAATCTGATTCTAAAAATTTTGAAAAAAAATATATTTAGAATCTACAAACAAAATGACACAAATCACTAGTTTGAATCATCTTCAAATTCCTCACGGTTTAGCCGCTATAGGTGCCCGAAAGTGAAGATTTAGTTAGAAAAAATTATTTCAATGTCCAGTTTGGCCAAAAATTGTAAACCAGTATTGTGGGATCACCCCCTATTGCAATAAGTGCTTATCCAATCTTGCATACCAACCTATAGGAGCCTGTTTGAGTCCATATAAAGGTTTCTTCAACTTGTAAGTCATATCAGAATCTTCTGATAACTGAAAACCTTCTGGTTGTTCAATGTACACCGCTTCTTCTAACTCACCATTCAAAAAAGCAGACTTGACATCCATCTGATACACCTTGAAGTCTCTATGAGTTGTAAAGCTAAAAACGTCCTAATGGCTTTCATTCTTTCTACTGGAGCAAAAATATCTTCAAAATCTATTCCTTCCACTTGTGAGTAGCCCTTACAAGTCTAACTTTGTTCTTGATGACTTCTTCATTCTCATTCAGCTTGTTCCTAAAAACCCATTTAATTCCTATCACATTCTTGCTTGCTAGTCTTAGGACTAGTTCCCATGTGTTGGTAAATGGCTTTTTCACTACAAATAACCAAGACTCACCCAACAGGCAGCGACAATGTGAACCAACAAATGGATGATTTGTTATGAGACTAACAAATATCCTCTACGTTTAGAGAGGCAGCTCCCTTGTATGATATAATTTTGGGTTTATTGAATATATGAAAATGGGGTATGCTTTTAACCAAAAAGTAAGAAAGGCATACTAACACTTATTCATAGCCATGATACAAGCACGATGGAGATGTATTTAAAACTACTAAATTGCTGAAAAGTAAACTGGCAAACCGTTAACATCATGACTCACAGATCAGACTATTAAGAGTTTGCTAACTCGACTCACTGTAATTCAATAATTTCTACAAATAAATGAACAAAATATCAAAGAATGGAACATCCTCATAGAGAAGGAACATTCAAATGTCTATCAAATCCCAGAAAACTCATATCATATGTAATCCCATTTACAATTATAATGTCTTTTACTACTTTTCACTATATTGTCTCTCTTTTCTTATCTATATATCCCCTTTGCATACTCTCTATCTACTTATTATAGCCTCACAAAATAAATATTAATGACTTGCAATCCAATATGATCAAACATTACCATTTTCCATTTGTATGTCCCATATTATGTGGAAGATCATGTCACAAAGTATCATGCAATGTTGTGCAACTTCTAAGCTCAAGTTTCCCTATTCTACCATATTACTAACTCAAATGATCTGATGGCATTTTTAACAATTGTGTTTTATTCAATAAGCTTTGAATACTTTTGATGAAAAACCTATTGGCATTCCCTTAACTTGATTGAAAACTAAATAACCTACCTAAACTCAACCAAAAATTTGGAATGTGACCAACTCAAATGATTGCACACCATCTCTAAGTACTCGACATATTTTTCTTATGTCCCACCATTAACCATTCATTTATCTTTTGATATCATTATTTCTTCCATATTACCAATGGACAAGTCTTTTCATGTTTTGAGACAATGAGCATTCTTGCACTTCATTTGTTTCCACTCTATTTCAATACATCCTTCTCACTCTTATCTTTTATATTTATCTTATTTTTATCATAAGACAACTTCTTTTTTCTTTTTTTCTTTTTTCATTTATATATTTTCTAAATCTCTTTTTATATTTTTTCCAAATTTTTTTAATATATTTTTAAAAAAATTATCTTTATTTTATTAAAATTTCTTTCTTTTTTTAATCTTTTACATTTTTCAAATTATTTTTTTATTTTTATTTTTTTCAAAATATTTTTTTCTATGTATACAAAGATGTAAATTTTAACTTCTACTATTATCAAATTCATGAAAAAGTATTTTGGTTCTCTTCAAATGCATTGGCCATGCCTCTATTAGATCCCAAAATTTCAATTTCCTAAAGGCATTCCTCAACCATCCACTTTTCTCCTCTTTCTTTTTGTGGTTCATTCTATAGCACTATCTTTAAGATTCTACCCACTTTTTTTTCTTTGAAGCTCAATGATATGTTTTGCTAAATAAAATATTTTCATATATCTTTATGAAATGTTTATTTACCCCTATTTCAAGATTATCATATATTCATTATAGACTCACTCTCCCTTATTCTACCACTAAGACTTCTTTCTCCATCATTCCTCAAATCTATGTTAGTACTACATAACATTATTTTTCTCAAGGGGTAGATGCCCCTAATATCTTCATAAACTATGTTTTCTCCATTGTCTCACACCTATTATTTGTACATGTTGCTAGCATGCCTATCCCTAGTGACAGATGGGTGATTCTTCTAGTTCTTTTTAATATTATATTCTCCTCCTTATATTTTAATATTTTATTATATTAAAAATAATATGAATTTGAGTATAACATGATATGTTGCTTGGTTTTTACATATGTACATGAAGTTCGGCTCTATCTTTTATTTTACATTTGGAAACATTATATCAAGGATCATAACATGTCATCTACTATTATTGTGCCATAAGAGTGTAATTTTCTTTTTTCAGTTCATTTCAACATCTGTGAAAACTCACAACTTTCTTAGAGAGCACTAGTGTTATTGGGAAAGTATTTTGATAGTGGAAAAGAGTTTCAAGACTCAATAGGAGTATATTGGAACCATCTATGTAGATTTGACATTTTGGGAGCACTCTGCACTTCTTAGAGAAGTGTGTCCTTTTGGAAGAACACCAACTTGCATATAGATCGATTTCATATGCACTCAGGATATTGATGGTGGGTCAAAATTCATATTTTGAGTTATTGTATTATTTTTCGTAAATTTGGCAATTATGTGGGAACTAATTAAATTATTAATTACTAAACTAAGTTATCTAAGCTTAGAAAACTTTATTTAATATTTTTTTATAAAGCAACTTTGTGAGGTTTAAAATACAAAGTTAAATTAATAAAATGTTTTTATGAAAAAAGTAATGAAAAAGCAAAAAATGCTTTCTCATAAAAGCAACGAAAAGCAAGATTTGTTTTTTTACAAGAACAACAAAAAGCGTATATAAAGAGGTGAATGGGGATGAAAATTATTCTATGTATTTTATTTTACAAACCCCAATTTGGAAAGATTGAACTTGGTTCATTCTTTAGTTGAACGATGAAAACCCTTCACACAATTAATTTCATGAACAAAAACCCACCTAGTTGATCAAGTAGATTCATACAAAATTCACCAATACGTGTACTATTTGAATATTGAGGAGATTTGTGTAAGGTATCGAACTAATATTTTGTCAATTTGTACCTTGTCTAGTGAGTGAGTAAAAATTTATTTCCGATAATATTTGCAAGCACATTTAATATATTTATTTCCAAATGAGTATTAGACAAACTATTATTAAAGATTTTATTTTTTAGATTTTGTTAAAATCATTAAAGATATTTAATGAAAAATTTACCATATTCTAGAGTTTCCAAAAAATATTTATTATAAGATGAAGATTAGAAAATATTTATTGAAATTATTTGGGATGATTGTGCAAATGGAAAGGCAATGGTATTATTTTGAAAGAGGGTAGAAATTACTTTTAAGGAGTCATTTTCTATCTTAAAAGGGTTAAAATCCTTAACAAAAAAATTTGGAGCCTTTAAAGAATTTTAGACGGTGTGTGGGGTATTTTGGGGAGTATCGATTCCCTTGTGGGGAATCTTTGATACCATAAAAACTTGTTTCATATTAATTCAACCCTCAGTAAGGAATCGCAAGAAATTGGTCTCTACATTGACTATTGAGCATTAGAATAGGATATAGGTGGAGCTAATAATTATATTTATCAACAATATCACTCAAAAATTATTATAACAAAATTTATTTTTTTCCTCGACAAATTTTCATTAAGAGAGGTGGACAGGGTGCTCTCCAAGCAAGTGGGAATCTTCAATGGTCACAACACATTTAAGGGTTTGAAGTTCTTACCCTATTTTTACTGTTTTTTACCTTATTTTTTCCTCAATTCTCCTTGCTTTCCTATTTATTTCTCGCATGTTAACCTTGTATACTTTTTAGTTTGTGCTCTATCATTTTGGTTCAGATCTAGCAGTAGGGTTAATTAATTCCAACAAAATGAAAATTAAAGGGATTAATCAATCTTTCAAGGACATTGTTATGGGCGATGCAATAGCAAGACCCCTGACCATGGTGAGGTTTGTAAAGGTTAGCAATGGCACGTGCACTGAAAGCTAGGAAAACGTTGAAAGAGCAAGTAAGTGCTCTATGAGTTTCCCTAAAAATTTGATATTGGCCTCGAACCTTGAAATGGTAAGTGCAATTGATAAGGAAGAATGTAGGTTAAATAAGATTGCAATATTTCCTACAATCTTAGACTACATAAATTACTATTAGATTTGGTTGTGAAACCACCCAAGATCAAAGTGACTGAAGGAAAGCAAGACAAGAACCCAAAGATGAACAAAACTCAGCACTCTCCTAGCATTGAACTAGACTCACAATTTGAGCTAGTGTTCTCATTAGCATAGGGAGAGGTGAGGGCTTGTTTATATAGAAAAATATAGGCATATAAAACCAAGAGGAATAATAACTCCCCTTAACCCATAATAGGTGGGAGGTTTTACCTACTTGGTAAATTCCAAATACATGGTTATGCCAACTCAGGTAAAGACAGAAAATGGTTATGGGGAGGTGGCAAATAAGTCCAAAAGAGGGTGTGACATTCAACTACCCAAATGTGGGTGTGAATGACACATGTGATTGTAGGATTATGCCACATGTCCTCCTCCTAACCATTATAATATAACCTAAGCAAGCTTAATAATGTGTGTAGGAAAAATAAATATTCCCTAACATAAGGAAAATAAAAAACCTACACCAACACCCCCCTTAAGCATAGCTTAGGTGGGTGAGAAGACACAAAGATGCAAATATGGGTCCCGGCTACTAGGCCATGTTAGGTACCCATGTACAAAATACTCTCTCACAAATGGAGTAAAGGAGAAAACCCAGTGGGACAAAACTCCTCCCCAAAAGAGAGAAAAGAAAACAAGTTTCCCAACACAAGAAGAATCCCATGCAAGGAAGAAGTCCCCTCCAAAATAGAAAGGATAGGAAAGACCATGTAGCCTTCCCCAAAGTAGTCAACTATGCCAATGGTTGAAGCTCGAAACTGAATGTAGAACATGGTCCACGATCGTTGAACAATGTTCCTCCCCTTAGGAAGAAACAAAACCAAAGGTGTATGAAGAATGTCTTCCCATTCCTGAAATGAATATGAGGGAAGAAAGCTCAAAATGTATGAAGTCTCTGAAAACTGCTCATCTGTCTCCATGTCGATGCCGAAAGTTGCCACCACCAACTCGGTGTTATAGGCCACACTGATGAAGATGACAATCCAAAACCTAGTAGAGATGTGTGTAGAACAAAATCCAAAGACTCAACTACCTCCTCTGAAAACAAAGATGCCTCCTCCAAATGCTGCTCAAAAGTATCCACACTCATGTCAAACTGTGATGAATGATCATGTGGAGAATGAACAAGAGGATCCACACATTCCTCCATAACAACTGAAGAAGAATCAACTTCATCAAAGAGAAGATGGATGTCATGAATAGTGTCTCCCAAGTCTGAAATATGAGACTCTATGAACAAACCTGCAATGTCTGTCAAGTAGTCATCCCAAGCAACTATATCTGGAAGACGATGTCGATCCTGTTGCACTGAATCACAAGTAGCCATGAATGTAACACAAGTATCCTCAGAAGCAACAGTAGATAGAGGAGAAGGAATGCAAGGCTCAATAACTGGATCTGATGTGAGAATACCAAGATTCAAATAGCCAAAATTCTCCTCAAAATCAAATGTCACACAAGGAGTGTGATCAACAGCCAAAGGATCAGAACCATCATCAGGTGCAAAGTCTGAAAAGGTATACAACCGAGATTCATGATCAACTATCCCAGTAGCAATTATCTCTTTGCTCTCCAAGTCTCTGATGATAACTGAATCAGGTGTGAATTCCACAGTCTTCCCTGCTCCACCATGAGTGATCTGATAGATGGAAAGAAGATTGTTTGTCAAGTGAGGTACACACAAAACATCATTGAAGGTGCCATCCCCAATATCAACAGAACCCTTCCCAATTACACTCATGTAAGTGTTGTTGCCCATCAGAATAGGTGGCATAGCACAAGGCTCAAAAGAAGAGAACATAGACTGTGAAGAAGCCATATGATGAGAAGCTCCAGAATCTAGGAGCCATTTCCCTGATTCATGACTTGTAGAAGCACAAAGAGCTTTACCTTTATTTTTCTTAGACTCAGAAGCAAATTCTGCATGACCTTTATCCTTACTAGATCCTGACTGTTTGGAATGTGAAGAAGAAGTAGACTCAGACATTCTAGAAGGTAGATCAATGTTGTTCTTCTTAAGAAGATGTTTCAGTTCATCAATATCCTTCTTATAACAAGAATGTTCTTCATGTCCAATCCTCTTGCAATATGAACAAGTAGACTTCTCCTTCTTAGATGAGTCCTCCCTTGTAGAGGATTTGTGTTGTGCTTGATCTGTGTGTGGATTTTTCTTAGATTTCTTTTGTTTCTTGTCAGATTGTCCTAACTCTTTATGTCCCTTAGGCTGACTAGCCAACAAGGCTTGATTCTGTGATGGCTTTATGAGACCCATAGAAAGAAGCTTTTGTTGTTCATGCATTAACATCTCAGAAAAAGATGCAAATGAAGGCATAGTATATGCAGATCCCATAGTCAGTCTATGAGTATGAAAGCTAGAAACAAAAGCTGCAAATTCAGGACCAAGTTTATTCAGTGTATTATAGATTAACTGAATGTCCTTTTTATCAATACCACAAGCTTTACATTGTGCTCTCAGATCATTGACCTTAGTAATATAATCCTGGATGTTGCCAAAGTTCTTTGGATCAAGGCTCATCAATTCATTTTCAATCTGATAGCCTTTGACTTCATCTATTGTACCATACAAAGATTTTAACTTTTCCCAAGCATCATGTGAATTTGTACAAGATTCAATCTGAAACATAAGATCAAGGGAAACAAAGCTACGAAGACATCCAAGAGCTTTTGTATGTTCAAGCATCCATTTTATCTTTTCCTTATCATCTTTAGGTTCAGCTACCTTGTTTTCAACATATGGAGTATACCCAAGTTGCATTAAGGCATTCCATGCATGTTGATGCCATGTTGCATAATTATAAGGTGTTAGCAAAGGAACCTTAGAATGATCCATGTGTGAAGGAAAAGAAAAGCACAAGTGAACAGATCAAAAAACACACACACACAAAGAGAGACCCCCCCTTTTTCACTCAATTAAGAATCCCCCCCAACAAAAAATAATTTGGCACTTTATAAATCAGTGCGTTTACAATGCTGGAGTTGTTTTCTAGAGTTTTACAAATGTCTAAAATAGACCCAAATACTGAAAGTACAATCAAATCTTAGAATGAGAACCTCAAAATAGCACCAATGTGTAGTGCTTGGAAAAATATTCACTTTCAAAAAAACCACCTCTCAATACGAGGTCGTATGTGAAAGTTACATCCATTTGAAGTTCAAAAAAATGAAGACTATCCTTCAAATCAGATGAGAAAACTGAATTTCTAGGAAAACTGGAATCATTTGAACAAAAATCAATCACACCACTGTAAAGAGCGTGAAATTTTACCCCAAATCAAAAATTGCGCTAGAAAAAGCCTCTGTATTGTTAAATATTAAAAACAAGCAAAAAATAAAACAGAAAAGAAAAGAGCAAAATAAGAGACACCAAATTATAGTGGTTCGGCAAAATGCCTACATCCACTCTCAAAGCAGGGGAATATCTTTATTCACTATATCTTCAATATTACATTACACAGCAGCAAACACAGCAATATATAATCTTTAACAGTCAATACTCTCCACACCACAATGTCTAGTAATAGACAACCACATAACCTCCAAAGGACACCTTGTGAGCATGCAATGGTCAATATAAAAATAGAGGAAGTAGTGGGAGTGAGGATTGGACTGCAATAATGAGATCATTACACCAACAATCTCTCACTTGAAGTCCAATCCGAGCTGCAAAAGCTGCCCAGACATAGCCCCTGCAATTTCCAATCTGATTATCAGTTTGAAAACAAGCCCACATTGCAGGGCTTCAACGTCTGTTCAAGGACAATCTTATAAATCGTTTCTAGGTTTGCCAATCAATCGCAACACCTTCCTTTTGCAAAATTTTGAACATTGTTTGCTTCCCTGTCTTCTCCTTTGTCAAGAACTGATCCAAATCAAATGGATCTGCTTCCTTTGTATTTTCAACAGTTGCATTTTCCTGTACCTCTTCTTGGGAGCTTCTCAATAAACGCAATAATATAGGGAATCCCTCTTTAAACCAGAAACTATGTAAACCAGGGGCATTACGCTCTGCAATTTGCAACTGTGTAATAGAAAGCGTCCATTCAAGCCATATAAGACTTTTATCAAACAATTCCCTAGCTTTAAGGTCGTTGTCAGGTTTAACATTTCTCACCACCTGATACAGACGAATTATTTCATCCTGTGCAGCAGCTAGCTCCTGGCGCAGACCTACTTGTGTAGTTGCAAGTCTCTTGTTCTCTGCAACAAGCCTTTGAATTTCTTCATGCTACGATTCAAGTTCCTCTGGCATATCAAAACTCCCCTGCACACTGCTTCCAAAACTCTGCCTCTGTATACCTCCCTGTGGCAGCGAACTCATACTCTTTCTGGATTCCAAATTCCATTCATTTAAATTCTGAAAATTATTCTGTAAATTAACTTCAATATTACTACCCTGTTCCTGCAGAGGTCCTCCAATTTGCTGTCCCAGTATACTGCCAATGCTCTGTTCAACATGACCACCAACTCCCACTAAATTACTGTCAAACAACTTTAAATGACCCAAAGGAGGCTGCACAGTGTCCATTGGAGGGTGTGTATCATGTTGGAAAGGCTGCGAATGGACTTTAAGAGGCAGCGATGGATCATTAAAAGGCTTTGTTTCACCTAAAGAGGGCGCAGAATTAACATCTGAAGGCTGGGGGTGAAGTAAATAAGGCAAGAAGTAACATTGAAAGGTTTGTTAAATGTGCGTTGGGCAGGAGAAGGCAGCGCATTGGATACTGAAGGGTGCATTTCAACTGGCAAAGGCTGCACTGAGGGTATGCCAGGCAGCGTGGGAACTTTTCCAGTGAAGCTATTCTCCAACAAGTTCTTCAGGACATCTTCTATGGAAGACTATCTTCCCATCCCGAGATTTTTGGAAGAGGAATCAAACCAGCTTTTCGAAGATTTTGCAATAATTCTAGATTTCATCCTTGAATAACCCAAAACAGAATAACCAACATTTTTGACAGAATCCCGTCTCCAAATCACAGCCACATTTTTAACAATATCAACAGCAGAATAATAAAACTCACCTCTAACAGGATTTGGCGTCGAATTTCCATGATCTAATTCTTCAATGACATCCATTCGTGCACTCTGGGATTGGATCTTATTATTTTCAGTAACCCCGCTCTCAGTAGAGGCTTCCGGCCACATCGTCGTATCAACCTCCAAGCCAGGAAACTTCGGGCTCTACTCAAGTCCGATGCTGATACCAGCACCGTCTTCTACTCCCAAGCGGCCCCGGCACCAACCCCTGACCTGTCTTTTCAGAGCACATCAAACCACAGAAGAGACTCTTGGACGCTTATGTCGGAGAATGAAAGATATGGCTTTTGCAAAATGAGCTTCATGCGCCTCAGAAAAATCACCCAAATGCCTCCCATGGACTCTTGCAGCCATTTCTTGCAGCGGCTTATTTGTCGTTTCATGCGATGGCTTATCTCTTTCTGCCGTTTCATGCGATGCATACTGCACCTGCCACAACTCCCTCTTGTTTCTGAGCCCCTACTCATCCTCAAGCTCGAGCGGAGCATTGGCTTCTTCAACCACGGTCATATAATCCTTAGTCTTCATGTTTACGGCGTCAAGGTCTGACATCGTTCTAGCTGCCAATGAATGTTTTGAAAACAATTTCTAGTGATTTTCTCATAAGAACGATGAGGCTTCTTAAAAATCTTACCATAGTTGCGATAAAAACTAACGTGCACCAGGTTTGCCACATAAGCTCTTCTACTTATGGCTCTACCTTCGCCTTTTCGTTGTTTCTCCCTTGCTGATATAAGAGATTCAAAGGCCTTAGTCTCAGCCTTTCCGAAGTCTTCAAATAGCTCTTCCACAACAGTTACCTTTGGCTCTTCCTCTGAGATTACGACAACATCTTCACAGACCTCCTCCTCCTCATCCGGGGTTTGAAGTGGAATTTTTGTCTGCACGTCTTCATCTTTTTCTTCATAAATGGTGATACCCAACTTGAACATCCTATGGATTCTGGAAGCAAAGGTAGTTGGATCATCGAGGCAGAAGCCAGAAGTGAGAGTAACCATTTCATAGAGCAACAATACCAGGTCCTTTACAGACTTGCCACTCTTATCTTCCTTTTCCCTCTTTTGCAATTCATCCATGAGAGCTTTTCGGTGTTGGGCATCACCTGTGCATTCAAGAAGTGCTCTAAACTTTTCTGGTTCAGATTCAACTCCAAACCCAACATCCTTCTCTTCAGCCGAATCCTTGTCATTTATCCAGCCATCCCACCAATGTACATGGCATTTCATTTTAGCTTTCACATCAACATCTATTGGTGATGTATCTTTTGTTTCCTTCAGCCTCTGTAGGCTCTCCGATTCTTCGAGCATGTCAAAATCCTCGCCTCCCAAATCCTGCGGAGGCCTTTCCCACACATACCTCGCCTGGGTAGTGCTCATGGAATCAGGATCAACAATAGGAGATTCATCTACTTCCATTGGCACAACTTCATCTAGCTCAATGTCACTGTCTGCAGTTGTCACTGCAACTCCCACTTCATCAAAACTCTCTTCATGGCCACATGACCAACGCATGAGAGCTCGAGCCCAATCATCCAAAGCTTCCATATCCATTTTCAGAAATTCTTCAAGATTTCCAAAACAGCTTTCTAACCAAAGTTTTGATACCAATTGTTAAATATTAAAAACGAGCAAAGAAATAAAACATAAAAGAAAAGAGAAAAATAAGAGACCAAATTATAGTGGTTCGAAAAAATGCCTACATCCACTCTCAAAGCAGGGGAATATCTTTATTCACTATCTCTTCAATATTACATTACACATCAGCAAACACAACAATATATAATCTTCAACAATCAATACTCTCCACACCACAATGTCTAATAATAGACAACCACATAACCTCCGAAGGACACCTCGTGAGCAAGCAATGGTCAATATAAAAATAGAGGAAGTAGTGGGAGTGAGGATTGGACTGCAATAATGAGACCATTACACCAACCATTATAGCAGAATGAGCCCTTTGAAGTTGGGGTGCAAAATTGAAAACTTCAATGGAGAGGTCAAAATTTTGAAAATCAACACCTCCGCCAAATTTAGCTGATCTCTACTAAACGTGGAGGTACTGCCAAAATTGGAGAAAATGCCAAAAAAACTTTTGACTTTGGATAAACGCCAGAAAAATGTAGAACTTCACCAAATTTGGTGAAACCTCCAGAATTGCTGCTAACTTTGGCATGAGAACCAAGACTGTTGTGTGGTACGGGCACATAAGCCGAGGCAAGTATGGGTGCAGGAAAGTACGCCAAATGCTTTGAAGGTTTGAATTTTTTGAATGAAATTTTTAATTTTGAAATTTCAATATTTAAAATGTTTTTTAAAAAAACACTTATTAAATAATAAGGAAGATTCAAAAATCTTTTTTTTAAAAAAAGGAGGGGCCACACCACCCCACATCCCTTTATAAAGGGATCGTTTTTTTTAAAGCTGCTGTTGCAAAGAAGCTTAATACTGTATAGAGGGTACAATGGACTTTGCCCTTTTACATATTTTGATTTATTTTTTTGCTTTTTGAATTTTTGAAAAAACTTTGCTTTACAAATTTTCAATTTAAAAACATGAATTTGATTTTTTCAAAATATTTTTTTTGATAAAAATAATAATTATAAGAAAAATATTTTTTTTCCATACTGTACTTTTGCAAGGTGGTTGTATGGCTGCTCAAAAAAATTTGCCTCAAAAATGACTTTCTCAAAATTTGACGATTGGCAGTTGGATCTTTAGGTTTTGATGCCTTGAGCGCGATAATAATGTCCGTTTGGGCTGAAAATGATCCAAAAGATCAGCTACCTTCAGGAACCTCTCTAAAAACCTTTTTTCAATCCTTCACAGATCTCACACCCGATGTCCGATTTGGACAAAATAAAAGTCAATTTGACTTTTCCGGCTGCTCTGAACTCAATGGTGAGCTCGAATGTCTCCAGGAAGCTCCTAAATACCTGCAACAAAATGTAATAGAAAAGAACCCCCCTAGAAACTGAAATCTCTATCAAGCATTTTTGCTTCTCCAAGTCATCATCGGATGCAAGAGAAGAGCATACTTTGCTTTCAATAATGGATTGAACAAATTGCTAACCTACAACTCACAACCAGCTCTGATACCATGTTAGATTTGGTTGTGAAACCACCCAAGATCAAAGTGACTGAAGGAAAGCAAGATAAGAACCCAAAGATGAACAAAACTCAACACTCTCCTAGCATTGAACTAGACTCACAATTTGAGCTAGTGTTCTCATTAGCATAGGGAGAGGTGAGGGCTTGTTTATATAGAAAAATATAGGCATATAAAACCAAGAGGAATAATAACTCCCCTTAACCCATAATAGGTGGGAGGTTTTACCTACTTGGTAAATGCCAAATACATGGTTATGCCAACTCAGGTAAAGACAAAAAATGGTTATGGGGAGGTGGCAAATAAGTCCAAAAGAGGGTGTGACATTCAACTACCCAAATGTGGGTGTGAATGACACATGTGATTGTAGGATTATGCCACATGTCCTCCTCCTAACCATTATAATATAACCTAAGCAAGCTTAATAATGTGTGTAGGAAAAATAAATATTCCCTAACATAAGAAAATAAAAAACCTACACTAACAATTACCGCTAGAAAACATTTGAAAAAATGGTTTAATAATGTCTAGGTAAAATAATTTGGAATCCAACTAACCTTTTGTAGAATGTTACAAAGAGGTTTGGTTTTGGTTTTTTTCAGGAGCATTCAATGCATGTAAAAGCGGTAGGGAAAGAGTTCTAGAACATTGGGAACTCCATATTTAGGGTAGTGGTCTGGTCTCCAGATATGTTAAATGAGGAAGTAATGGTGCTTTCATACCTATGATGGGTTATTTTAAAAAGGATGTGCCTCCCCATTTTTGGGTGTTTCTACCCCAATTGATCTCCCCATTAGGAAATGTACTAAAAATAGAGGAAACTAAATCAACCTTATTGTACATGGATGCAAGACTGTTGGTTACCTTATCTCCAGGAGTGGAAATTCCTGACAAGATAGTAATTGAATCCACCAAAAAAAAGTATAATCTACAAAATTGAGATTCTAAGTGGTCTCAACGCATGTTTTCTCTCTAAAAAAGAGGATTGAATGTGAGGAGAAATTGCCCCATCTTCAAAGGAAAAAATGTTAACTAAAAAATAAACCCTAGTTCTTCAAACCCTAACCTAATGGGGAAGCAAGAAGCTATAATAAGTATTAAAGATGCAGACTCATGGCGTAAATACTATAGGAAGTCATAAATATAACAATAAAAATAAATTTGAAGAGAAATCATCCAAAGATAACTCTTTGGGTAACACAAATTACTTAATGCAAAGGATTTTGACTCTAGCCTCGATAAAAAAATGTAGATGATAAATCCAAGTTGATAAGTGAGTATATGCAATTGAGGAACTTCGTAACAAGGATTAAAATTTTCCCCATCCAAAATTGTTTCCCCCTGGGGATTCAAAACACCAAACTATCAATTGTACCCAATTGTATCGAAATACACCCAAAAAATTCCCAAGAGTTGGTAATGGAAAAAATAAAACAAAGAATTGCTCAAAAGAATAAGGACAAGAACTCTTCTAGTAAGGGGAGGTTCCAAAGTGTAGGTAACATTGAGAAAATAGAAACTTATGTAATATGTGGTGCAAAAAAATCATTTAGTGAATTGAACATTGATCTTAGCAACAAAAGTCATTTGTTGTTCAGGACAATAGATTTAAAGTAAAAGAAAATTTGGTATCAAAAGGATATTCTATTAATCCTAAAGATGGATTGCCCAAATCCAATCTCAATATGCTTGAATTGTTTAAAGTTAAGTTTGAGAAAAGTGATGCTTCCCTAGGATAAGCTCTAGGAAAGAAGCAACAAGAATCAGAAAAAGATCTTGTAAAAGAAAATTGGAATGACATGGAAGATCATAGTCGGAATAAAGGGGAAATCAACACATTTATTTTATGTCTAACACTAACCCAAAGCAAATGGAATTAGATGATCTTGGATTAGTATAAGATTAAAAAAATCAAGGAATCCCTATGCAAATAGAAAAAAGCAACCACTCCAAAAGGAAGGATCCAGTAAGGGGATTTGAGAGCATATCATTTATTAAGAACTCAGAGCAATGGCTACCCTTAGATGATAATACCCCTCCTCACCTAAGTCAAAAATATGAACCAAAGGAAGATGTTGACCCCCTATAGAACTAGATTGGATGAAAAGAAAATTGAAAAGGAAAAGATAGACTAGGAAATTTGAAAGAGATCCCTACCCAAAGAGAAAGAGTAAAGGTAAATATGAAAGCCTTCCTAAATGATTTGATATCTTTAGGAATACTAAAGAGGAAACCCAAAACATGGATTCTGATGTTTTCAATTGCTCAATTTGGAATGTTAGAGGACTTGAATCCCTAGATAGAAAGTACATAGTTAGAAGGTATTTAAATATGGAGGATAACAAGGATGTTTTCCTCCTCCAAGAGGTAAAAGCAGTCAAATTCACACTAGAAAACAACCTCATATTTCTTTGGAAAGATGCTACCTAATTTTATACCACTCATGATAGGGGCAGCTCAGAGTAGCCATTCTATTGGCCAATATATGGTCTAGTTATGTAATTAAATTTGGTATATCTCCATGTAATAGGGTAGTTTGGCTAGTCATAGAAAAAGACAATAGGAAATCTAGAATCTGCTCGATATATGCCTCCAATGACTACAGAGAAATAATTGAATTGTGGAAGTGGATGTGTGATCTGCATAACATCCCCTAGATTGTAGGGGTGATTTAATATGATTGAACACAAAAATGACAAAAATGGACGTTTAGACTTGGACTGGAAAGGTAATGAAAATTATTTTTGGGAAAAAATGAAAAATAAACTTAAACTATATGATCCCCTAGAAGGATTGGAAAAGTATAACAAAAATATATGGTATACCTGGTGTAATGCACAAAAAGGAAATAAAAGAATATATTGTAGACTAGACAGATTTTACGCCAATAGAGATTATTTCTTTTTTGAGAAAATAGAGAAAGAAACTAGAGTAAAGGTATACTCTTGCACTCTATCTGATCATCACCCTATTAATTCTAGGATCATATTTCCTAAATAATGACCTAAAGAAAATAAGAAAAAAAGAAAACGCATCATAAACACTAATATGATAAATGATGAGGATTGTAATGATGTCATAATCACCATTAGAGAAATTAATAAATGGATGCTAAAAGACATGACCCCCATTGAAAAATGGGAAAAATTTGTTAAAGGTTGGGCTATTATTTTCTAGATTATATGGGGGAAAAGTTATGGACAATAAACAAAAGTAAAAATGCTCTTGAAGAAAAATCATACAATCTAGAATGCAAGCTACAAGTTGACCCAATAAAGGAAAACCTAAATGAAGAGATAATCAAAAGCAAAAATGTGTTGAGAATTTGTCAGATAAGAAAAATTCAAGGTTTAAAGAAAATAGCAAAATTGAATTGGTTAAACAATGGGGATAAAGGAACTAAATTCTTCTTCAATTTCATTAAAGAAAAGTGAAATATTTATGGGTAGTGGATAATTTGGTTTCTAACCCAGAGGAAGTGTAGAACTAATTCTCTTTTTTTCAAAAATATTTTCACCTCTGAGGAGGTTGGATCCCAGTCTCATAAAGCTATGGATATTTGCAAAAAATTGATTCCAAATAAGATTTCTAAAAATTATACAAAAAACTTAGGAAAGAGATAACCAACAAAGAAATTATTCAAACCATTCAAACTTTTAGTCTTGATAAATCTCTAGAAGCATATTGTTTTCCTATAAAATTCTATAAGAAAAAAATACAAATTAGATAAGCAAAGATTTGTTTCTGGTATATAATGAAGCAATAAAAAAGAGTTCGCTAGGTAAGGATATCAGCAAAAGAATAATTAAACTAATTCCCAAAGATGGGGATAAAACACTAATTAAAAATAAAGACCAATTACATTGTTAAATGTCTCATATAAGATCCTAGCAAAGATTTTGGCCCTGAGATTACTTGACATTCTCCCCTCATCCATTAGCTACACCCAAACCAGTTTTATTAAAGGGAGAACTATCTTAGAGAACCTAATAACAAGTTGGAAAGCTATGGATTGGGGAAAATGCTCCAATCAAAATATTAGAATGCTCCTATTGGATTTTGAGAAGGTATATGATAGAATTGACTGGCTTTTCCTCTTGGTGGCTTTGGAAGCTTTTGGATTCCCAAAGGAGTTATATAAAATGGTTAATATACTTTATTGCAAGATGCAACTGCCCAAGTATAAACAAAGCTTTAACAAAATAATTTTCTCTCAATAGATATATAAGGCAAGGATGCACCTCATCCTTGCCCTATTTGTAATTGACATTGATGTTAGTTTTTACCTATTAAGAGACTCTACCTTTAGTCCCAAAGTAAAAGGATCTTTACCTAATAGAAGTGACTTGATAAATATGAATTTTGTTGATGACACAACCCTCTTTTTTAATCTTGAAAAAGAAAACTTTGACTTCCTAATGCAAAAGCTTAATATATTTTGTGATGTCTCGGAGGAAAAACTCTCCAAAGTAAAATCTATAATGTTAAGTTGGGAAGCCAACCCCCCTAAATGGTTTAAATACGAATTCTACAAGGGAGGCCCAAATAGGAAAGTTAGGTACTTGGGCATACCCTTCATGATTAATCATGCTTAAAAGACATGTGGAATTGGGTAAAAAGAAAATTTGATATAAAACTTGATAAATGGAATAAATAATACCTATCATTAGCGGGGAGAATTCAATTTTATCAAAAAAATATCTCTTGATATACTTTGTACTACTTTTCAATTTGGTTGTTTTGTAGCTATCATATTGAAGAAATACAAAAGAAAATAAGGCAATTTCTGTTGTCAAACGGTAGAGGTAACAAAAAGAAACAATGTTAAATGGGATTGTTGTTGTTTAGATAAAGGGAATGGGGACTTAGGTCTAAAAGATTTAAAAAACAAGGTATATCTGTTGTTGTTAAATAGATTGTTAAAGTAATGGAAGGAAATGAACCATGGAAAATACTAGTTAGGAATGACATCCAACAAGTTGTTTGTAAAAAGGAAAAAAACTAGAAATATATCCCTCTGTGACTTGCTATTAGGTAAATTCCTTGTATCACCTATTGGATCTAGCATTTTCAAAATGATATGGAAGGCTTGGGAGCAAATAAGAAATTTGATTAAAAAAATGTGAAAAGATTGACAAAGATAAAAAAAGCATTTGCTTTGTTACTACAATCTGGTGGAACTTGTACCATAAAGAGAAGCCTCTTTCCTTATTACAAGGTTGCTCTACTAAAGCGTGGGCAATGAAAGGTATTAACTGTTTTAAGGATATTTTATGTAATTTCCATTTAAAGTCTTGGGCTACTCTAAGCACAAAGTATGATCTACCCCCTACACAATGGAGAACATACTTTGTACCAAGAGAGTCATACAAAAGTTTACAATCAACAGTAACTCTTGTTGTGATAACCTGGCTAGTTACAGATGGACGGATGGAACTGATCTGTCTAATTTGAAACCTAAAACCATATATAAAATGTTGAATGATTTAAAAGATATAATCAGGCACTTAAACAAGTGTTGGAACATTAAAGAAGGTGAAAAAATTGGAACAAAATATTTAATTAGGCATGGAATAATGTCTTAAAGCCCAAGAAAGCATGTTTTAAATGGTTGCTTTTATTATAAAAACTACTTTGTTCTCTATCTGCCTCAAAATTAGAAATTTATGAATTATGTAGAAAACCTAAAAATGGAACACATCTTTTTTTATTGTTTCTTTGCAAAAGAAATATGGTATATGTTTTGTGCAGAACTAGGAGGATGGGGGAATTAGGAAATATTAAGGGGCAAGAAATTTTGTTTGGTCAAATAGAGGGAGTTGATAAATCTATTAACCTTTTCTGGCTCTTATTATCTACTGAAATATTGTGGTTTTTATGGAAAGCAAGGAATGAGGAAAGATTTCAAGGCAAAAAAAGAGTACTTATTAAGTTTGCTAGAAGACACATTTATTACAACATTTTGTGTAGGTAACAATGACAATGGATATTTCCAAGAAAAATGAAAAAGTAGAAGTCGCAAAAGAGAGATCAAAAATGCAAGACGTCAACCTTTCAACACAAAAGACAACATGCTTTTCTAAAAGAATTACTTGGACTTCTAGAGAAAATACAACAAGAAATACAAGCTAGAAACCTTGAAAAAGGATCTAGGTTTACAAGGAGGCCTAAAATTTCATGTGAACTAGGATGAAGAAATGATGGTGGAGGTGGTGAGATCCAATTCAGTTATATCAGCTATAGTTCCACCATTTGGATGGAATGGAGTAGAAATTAAATTGGAGTACACCTTTATAAAAGTTGTAATATTTGTTTTGATATAGTTCTGCAAATTAAAACCTATGAGTTTTGGCCTTGCATGGCAAATATAAACGTTATGCTAATATCTAAATACCTAATGTAAAAGCTTCCTTTTGTCATTGATAAACTATATAATTAATACAAAATTATTATAACGGGTATTTGCTAGCTACAAATTTTATTAACAACAGTTTGAAGAGTAGATTAATCCAATATATTGGAACATCATCAATCATTATGGGTATTCACTATAATTTTAATTTGTATGTTAAGTGTTTGAAAAAATGTACACTTATAGCTTATTGATGAGTGGAATTATAATTTATGAATTTGAAATCAATTATTGGACTATTTTCCTATTGTTTGTTAAAATGAGCATGTGTCTTAATTTGCATAAGTTTGTAATTTTCCCATGTTTTGAAATAAAAGTTGTAGTTGTTCTAATAAAAAATATAGAATGGTTTTCAATGATCCATCAACTATTTGATGAAATGTCTATGAGTTGAAGGTTGAAAAAATTGCAAGATGTTAAAAAAAATTGGTAAGGACAATATAAAGAGATTAATTGTAGCTTGGGTTTGCCTATCATCCCCAAGTACTATGGAATAATGCATTGCTTTTTGAGCCAAGGTCCAATAGTCCACCTTTCACTATTTGACCATTCAACTCTACATTGATCAAGATAGCCTTTTCTAATGGTGTATCATGCAATACACATTTATTTTCTTTTATGTGACTTCTTTTCTACTCTCCCAATATATTATACATTTTTACCATGTTTCTCCTTATTCCAATACTTATAGAAATGTCCTTATTTTTCTAACGATTTATTTTCCACTATTAATATTATTAGCTTCTTTATATTCCCAACATCCTATACCAAAGATATCTCCATTCCATAATTTCATCACTAGTTTAGTATAATCATCCACCACTTTCCTCTATACTACAATGTTAAGGTACTCCTTTTGTACCCTTACTTCCTTTGCTACCTCTTGACATATTGATTTTCTTTGTACACTCATCCAATTTAGCTAATGTTTTTTTTTTTCTTTTGATTTTCTTTCAAATTTCTCTCTTCCAACTATGCATCTACAACTTTGCAATATTAATTTTTCAAAAGCATTCCCAAACCTCTCCACATTTAGTATGTTTGGTCCCAAGTTTTAATATTTTTTTAGTTTTTATGTTCTAAATTTGATTCTTGAGTGATAGTTAACCAAAAAAATTTATTTGTTATTGGTCAACATTTTTAAGAGAACCGAAAGATTCATTGTCTATAAGATTCATGATTATCTAAGTTAGATGAATTATATTAATTTTTCAAGTATTATACTTATATAATCTATCCTTTGTATATGGACTAACAATTATGTTTTTTAGATCTATGGGTAGGGGTCCCTAAGGATCCCTCAATATAACTATAAAAGAGTAAATTGTTAAAAGACAAGCATCAATTTTACAATTAACTAATCGTTTTAATAAAAGAATACATGTATATTTAAGAAATCATTGAACATATGAACAATATAAACTTCTTTGATGCAAAATGTTCTATGAAAGCATATTTATGAACGATATAGACTTCCTTGTTGGCAAGCATGCTCCCATGAGTATTTATATGAAAGCTACTCCCAGGTCAACTAGCCATTGGATGTTCTATCTAGGAGTATTTTTGTTGTGGGATGTGCTATCCTCTGTAGTGGTGTGATAGTGACAAACATGATGATTGACGATCAAGGACTAGTGGAGAACCTTAATTCATAACCTTGAACATAAATTAAAAAGAATAGACAATACTAATAAATTAATTAATAATAACACTATCAATTACCATAATAATGAGAATAATAATCTTATCTTTTATTGTTAATAAGAATAATAACCTTATTTATAATTTAAATATTATCTATAATTAGAATACTATAAAAAGTTTTTTTTTTTTTTTTTTACACATGATGAACCTATTTTAAACTAATAGATAGATAATAAATAAGAATAAATCTAAAATTATAATGATGGCCTTCCTCAAATTATTATTATTATTATTATTATTATTATTATTATTATTTTCTTGCATGGACAATCTGATTTGACACTAAACATCAATACTAAAAACACTATCCAGTGGTATCCAAATACATGATAATTGTGAAAAGTCTAAAATCTTTCAAAATAAAACATTTTACATATTTTAATATGTATCTAATCGAAAATAAGTGTATTGTGTTTTATAGTATTTTTTTCGTTCAATACATTTATTCCATATTTGAGGTCCACAAAATTGAATGTTATTATGAAAGTTGCTACCTTGCTAGAAAATAAACAAATTAAAAATTTGTCATTTCAAGGTTTATATGAAAACTCCCAAAAAAAAAAAATGGAGATGACTCTGATATGACAACCAAAGGGATTAATACTAGTGTTCATTTCCCTATCACCACCACCTGAAGAGAGGAAATTGTGAATAAAAGAAATTAAATTGTCAATTAGAAAAAAATACCACTAAAACATTTCACAACACAATCTATAGATAACAATGTTGTAAGGAAAGTGGGTGGAAGGGCAAGCGTCCCTCCATGGTGGCAAAGGGAGATGGCATGGGTTGCCACAGTGACAGGGTGTTGGAGTCCTTTGGGCCAAGTTGGCTAGTTCGTCTGCAGGGTGGAGTTGGCCTGTCTTTTCGACAAGCTGGGCGTATAGTGTAGGACAACTATGGCACTCTTATCAACGTTTAGTGATCAGAGCTATTAATGGAAATGTGAGCTCCCCTCTTTGCAAAGACATCTTGCACACCGGAGGGGGTACGATTTGTGGAGTTTGGCGGCGCTTTGGTGGTCTAGGTTTTATTTATTGAAAGCTTGGCTCTTTTTTTGCACTATGTTTTCTCTGTAGGTGTGTGGCGACTATGAGTTTTTCTCTCTTTTGTCGGGTGCAATTTGTGTGGGGTTGCAAATGGCAACGAGCTCTAAATTTATCATCGAAGTTTCGGTGGCAGGCCTTGCTCGGTTTGGGTCCAACACTCCTATCTCATTGCGGTCATCGGTGAGACAAGCCTCTTTCAGGGAGGTTACTAACCAAAGATTAAAACGGATTCTGTTGAATTATACCCTGTTGGTGCTTGTGGTCGTGAAAATGGTTTTGGGCTCCGGTCATTTGGAGTGCAGGGAGTATGGGAGAGACAATTTGCACGTCTCTTCCCGTTTCCTTGCTTCTATTCTAGACAATTTGGAGCCGAAGGCTGAAGCAAAAAGATTGTTGGTTAAATTATTCATAGCGGACTTGGTTGAAGGTGTGGACAAGGTTCTCCGTATGGTGATCTAAGGCAGGGGTTGTTCGAGGCCTTGCGACATGGAAAGGCTAAGCTCGGAGGAGACGGTGAAGATATTTCCTTTCCTCTTGGATTTACAGGGACCGGGTTAGATGCAGCATCGGTCAATCGTGGCAGTAGTTGTTTTTCTTAAGAAGTTTTCGAGCTAATGGCGGTTGACAGGGTGGAGTGGAAATCGAAATTCAAAGATTTTGCAAAATTGAACAATTTTTTGTAAGTTGGGTTGTGGTTTGTTTTTTGGTTCGTAGGCGATAGTTTTGGTCTGTCTGTGTTTTTGGAAGCCATGGTTGCGTTAATGTCATTAATATGGCTTTGTTTTGATAATTCTGGTTGGGTTCTCGATGGTTCAGTTAGCTGTTTTGGAGGTTGGTTTCTAAAGATGTTTTTGGTGGCTGGTAATTTAGTGTGTTTATAGAAACTCCTTTTTACCTGCATGGCAGACGCTTGTATTTCTGTTTATATTATTAATAATATACTGATCTTATGTATCAAAAAAAGAAACAATGTTGTAAGGAAAATTTTAACTCATCAAAAAGATCTTAAATAGAGACTGGTAAAAAATTGAGGGAAACTCCATCTCACAACGCACATGATGGTTATAGTGTTTGACTTGCAGCAAAACTGCTTCTAAAAATATGCTGGGGCATTTAATAGCCTCTGAATCAGTAAAAAGCAAGCATGACCACAACACCAATTTTTTCCTGAACATGCAATAATTGTAAATATGTGTAGTTATCAGTTGAACGTTGCCATCAGCAATAACCAAATAAGCCATCCATAGGTTAAAATAATGTAAGGCAAAAAAACCAAAACAAGCTTATATACAAAACAGAAATTTCCATCCTATAACTAAAACAAGCATCTCTGATGATCCACATTGCCCTATGTTGCAATGGACAGAGCACTTAGACATCTCGCTTCATGGTCCACATTGCCCTATGATGCACACATGAAGACATGTCATTTTACAGCTATGTTACTTCAATGGACTTCTCATGCAGAGATGATAAGCTTCAATGGACTTCTCATTGCTTTGGGATATTTCCAAATACAGAAAAAATAGTGAGGAAAGGATTTCTGCATATAAGAGAGGTGTGTCTTAAGAGAAAGAGACGCATAATCCTGCCCTTTTGGTATCATGAAGACGGCTGACTTCAAGACTTCAACCTTAGAAAACAAAATAGTTAATCAAGGGTGTGTAAAAAGGTGTAAACAATGTGCCCACACATCCAAATGATCTGTGCTATAAATCAAGATCCAAGATGCAGATTAATGCTGTTTTAAGTAGTGAATCAAGATTTTCAAGGAAGAATCAATTCGAGAAACATTAAACCATGTCTAACCATTTATAGATACAATACACATACCAAAGCTTAAGCACAATACAAAATCAGCTTACCGGAAAAATCAAGCATGTTTGTGGACTTCAAGGCCACATATACTGTGTCATGCAAGAATAAGCAATTAATGCCAGGGGAATCATATATATACACAAGGTAAGTTCCGTTAAGCATGAGAAAAAGTATAGTTGTGATGAAAGGCTACAAGACAGGCAAAATCATGTAAACTTGTTGAGAAATGTTCTACTAAATCTAGCCTTTTCCATCGCCATATTGAATTTTAGGATCAGGAGAATCGCCTTAACCACAAGTACAAATTACCCATGTATAGGTTACTAAAGTATAGCAAATGGAAAAAGATGTGATCAACCAAACCAGAATGAAATATGCAGAGAGAAATAGAGTACAGTAGTTGACAATTTATTCATATAATTGATACATAGAATGTAAACTGACACCATAAGAAAGCAATCTATCAATTATGACAGTCTCTGCAGGCATACTAACAAATTTAAAACTTCAATCTACCACAATAACAAATATTTTAATTGTAATAAATATCAAGAATTATTTTATTCATTACAAATGCTGAAAGCTTAGAAGAAGAATTCTTTTTTTCTGGAAAAAACAAATAATACCTTGATAGTCTTTTATGAAATAAACCATCATTTTGAGAGACATAATAACATATACTCCAGATTAGACTTTCAAAAGATTAGTAAACATATTAAAAATAATATACAGTTCATCTAGAATAGCAATCAAAGCCAGTTTCCAGAAAGAGAGTACTAAGAAAAAACAGGGATAATGATATAAAAGAGACGCCAGCACTGCTAGCATATGATTTACAAATTGATAGGAGAAAACAATAGGCGCTTAGCGATAGACATAAGCAAATCTTAGTGTACAACGAGATAACAGTTCAGTACATTTATCCATTACATGCAATCTACTACAAGCTTTTGTAGAGACTTCTGGGAAATACCTACAAGAACACATACTGGATTTTTCAAAATAAGCCCAGTAGTCCATATCCAGATAATAAGCGAGCACAAGTAGAAGATAGACAACAATATATGAATTATATTTTATTAAGTCATCATAGAAATACTTCTGTGCACTCGAAACAGATGAATCTTGGACAAGACCAATCAATCACAGATGTTTAAGTCTGCAAAATATGAAACTTAACTAGCACACTTAAAATCCATGGCCTTCATCCTGAAATTGGTGCTCCACACAAGATACAAAATGAAGCCACGCAAAAGACTGTATACAGAACCTTCGCTGGTAAATGAATGAACTGAAGTTGTTAATGAGATCATCCACCGTGGAATCTTTATGAAGTATGTGCATTCAGCATCTCACGATACACCATATCAATAAAGTGTTCATTCTGCAAATTGAACCAATATTTTCAACTGCTGATGAAGGGACCGCTAAGCAGCAATTCAGACAATAAAACATGATAACTATTACATTGAATAAAATTACCAAGCTAAAAAAATCAAATATCATGAATATTGTTTGGAGAGAATGAAATTTATTCTGTATATCAGTCAACCTACAGTGTCAACAGGACAACATCAAAAGATCCCATCTCTATTAAACATACTTCCATAGACTAGGAGAAATATCCAACATGAAAATTGGAGAAAACTACAACCTGATGCACACCCCCTCAAGGTATTAAGCCCCCTGAGGCTGGAGCCAGTGTCATTTCCCTTGCAGGATCCCATTCTGACCAGTCAAATCAGCCCAACCAACCCAGGAAACCAACATGTTGCTTGCAAAGACTTAACATATTGACCATAGATAATGTGCTTTCAATGGTGAAGCCAATAATTATAGGTCAAAATAACTCTAAAAACTAAAAAATAAACCAAAAGAAGTCAGGCTGTCACAAACTAGCCCAACCAAACCAGGGAACCAAAATATTGCTTGCAAAAACTCACATATTTGACAATAGATAACATGTGATACATGGAGAAAAATATTTCATGTACAAATTTGTATAGGTTATAAAACCACTTTGAGAACTAGAATTTAGACCAAAAGAATTCAGACTGGTACAAAAGAATTACTGTCTGCC
>VDFB02352599.1:47192-136089 GCA_007258455.2 Sequoia sempervirens
AAAATGTTATTTCCTTCAGCTAAAATCCACTTTTATATTCATGTGATTGATGGATACTTGTATATGTGATCAAAGTAGCTTCTATTTGATTGTTTATTGTGTCTTTAAAGCTTATTTATAGAAGGGTGCATGAAAAAAGTTCTAAATCCTTAAAAATACAATATTTCTGATTTTTTCAATTTGTTGAGTCTTGGCCAAGTCTAAGCGCCAAATTCAAGTCCAGGTCAAAAATTAGCTTGCCAAGTCCGAGTCTTGTAACACTAGTTTTGAGTGAAAGAAATTGAGTTTTTCACTACATTTCCTTAAAAAGATTCTCTATGAGTGTTATCATTTTGTCTATACAAGATCATGAATACCAACCGAGGAGCTTTGATATCATGAGCATGTCTTCTACCTTATCCAGTCTTTTGTCAACCATATTGATCCTACCATCATAATGCTCGTCCAAGTTCTTTTGTTTTCTTGTTTCAGTTATTGTTTTTTAATTTTATAATAATTTAGAATTTCTTTTTTAATTTTTATGGTGACAAAGCCTTTAGGTCAAGGTTCTACATTTAATAATTTGGGATGTCATGCTCATGGATTATATCTACAAGGCCATGGATAGGGCCAAAAAGGCCATTATGCATTACTATGGTGGTAACAAAAGAAACTTGACTCGTCATTGATCATAGATAGATGAACCAACTCCACCAACCAATACATAACTTAGAATACTACTTGAACCCAAAATTTTACTTCTCTAATACGTTAAGGCTGATCACAAGGGCATTGTAGGCCTTACTTCATGCATAAAGAGGATGTCAATAGACAAAGATGACAAAAACAAAATTTTGGATGAGTTGGAAGGTCTACTACGATGCCAAGAGAAGGCTCTTTTCTTCACCTAAAGCCATTCGAAGGAGGGAAGACTATCAGCAAGGTTAAGAAAATCAGTCCTCTAATTTTTAGCTTGATACTAGAAACTTGAAATGTTAAGTGTTAATTTTTTACAGTTTTACTTAATGCTTACATTTTTTTCAAATGTTTCATTTGTAGGTGGGTGGTTTATGGTGCTAGCACACCAAATCTTCAAAGGCTAGCTATCCATGTTTTGTCTTGGCCCCATATTGTTTATGGGTGTGAGCACGATTGGAGCCTATTTGAGAGCAATCACACCAAGAAAAGAAACAAGTTAACCCTTGAACACCTCAATGAGCTTGTCTTTGTCCAGTACAACCTTCGCCTTTGAACCGAAAAGGTGGAGGGTCCTTGCAATACCATCAACTCGGTTGACATCAATTTATTTGTTGATTGGATTGTCAAAGAAGCAAATATATGTTCAATAATTAAGATATGACTTGAAGAAAGAAGCAGCCATGGAAAAGGCATTGGAGGAAAGAAATATTTGCACCTGAGGAATCATTCGCTCCTGATGATGATTCCGATATACCTTCTAGTTCAAGGCTTAAAAGTACCAGTATAAGGAGGGGAAGAGGAGTACGTAGATTGTATTTGGTTTTTTTTTTTTATATATGTTAATCATTATACAATTATTATTTAATATTTTATAGTAGTATGATGTATTGTTTGACTTTGAAACTTTGAAATTTCAAATTTTGAGCAGCTAAGGATCATATGATGTGTAATCTTTAAATTATGGCAAGTTGATAATCAGAATAGACTTATGTGTTCTCTAAATGCATTAATTTCTTCTGTTTTTTGCATAACTATGTATTTTTTTGCCATGTTTTGCCTGGCTTTTGTGGAGTCCAGTCCAAGTCAAAATTTTAGGTCGCCAAGTCAAAATTTTCCAACTATGTTGCAAACGATTTCTTTCACATTGTTTCTCTTAACTATGATTATAAATAATAAATAAAGAAAACTCTTTTCATGACCCAATGTCAAATATGAAACATGAAGCTATAACTGATCATTGAAAATCATGAGATAAAAAATGATTGCAAAATCTTTCCAATAGTAATTGTAGTAAAAAGTAATGTAGCATAGTGCAACATCCCGAACTCAATGGACCTTATTTTGGCCTGATCATTTTTATTTGTAACATAGGATTAATGCCCACCAACCACCTCCAATCACCATGATGGTGCCATTTTGGGGCAGGCACTTATTTTTCCTTCTTTATAAGTCATATAGGCATACCTAAGACAACTCACACATGCTTCAATGTCCCTTGGGACATCTCAAGTACTTTTAGATGTCCCCAACTATAGTTAAGGATAACTATAACCCCCTAGGGCATATCAATTCCATTTTGAGATGAGTAGAAGTCCTTGGGACATCCCAAGGAATGTCTGGCCATCTTAATCATCTCAAAGACATCTATGTCCTCAGCTATTTGTTGCTTCCTTTTTTCCTTTGTTATGTTTGTTGAAGATGCCCAAACATCACTTGTTCATATTAGGGACATACAGACATCTCTAGCAATTCGGATGCAAAAATGTCATTGCAATAAAAATGAAAATGAAAAAACAAAGGGTCAACAACTACAAGGCCCCCCACCATACAATTACCCTCAAACTATCATGCCCCCAAAATTGTAACACTAAGATATGAAGCTTTAAAAAGCAAATAAAATAAATAACAAAATACATATTAAAAATATAAAAGAAATGGGGCGGGGGGCCTAGCTCGATTGGCTAAAGCATCTTATTGCAAGCAAGAGGTCACGAGGTCTAGTCTCCCCCCAAACCCGTGGTACCGAAGGGCGTGTCACACCAACGCCACTGAGCACGTGGAAAAAGTTTACCAGGCACACTGCAATTTATAGGGGGGTGGATACCCGACCGATTCCTGCAGTATATATATATATATAAGAAATATTAGCAATTTAAGATTATCATAATTATAATTATCATAAGATTACCCTCAGAATGAACAAATCCATAAGGCTCCAATCTAGGTCCAACTGCAGAGTATTCCACAAGAGCTTCGCTATGAAGAAATCTTTAGACTTATTGGCAATTCCCTAGGCCGCTATATTTGCAATGAGCGAATTATGTCCAATAGCAAGGTTATGGAGGGAGTCAATATCTGGATCGGCCTCAGTTTGTCGATCCAACTATCGCTCCGGTTTTCATCTGCTCTAGGGGTGTGAATACAGCAGCTGGACTGTGAAGGTCTGCCTATTTGTCGTTTCAGATGTGGCAAAACAGGTCATATGGCCAAGGGTTGTCCCTTGGACAATCAACGTAAAGGCTCGCTCTCCCCGTCCAAGCACGGCATAAGCGATCTAAAGAAGAGAAATGTGTTGGGTTCAGAATGCAATGAAAGGTCATCCAAAATAGTGGCTGAGGGGCGCAACTCCTCGACAAATGGTAGTATGGATGGTACAAGCAAATGTGCAAATTTGAGGCCTTCTACTCTGGGTTTGGCAAGGGAGAGAAACACCCCCATGGGTGCCATTTTTGCTTCCATGGACACTCGAGAAAATGCCTTAATCCAAGCGGATCACGATCCCACTAAACTAGTGGGCGATGGGGTCCTAAGTGAAGCAATGTGACTAAGGTGGCAAAGGACATTAGTATGGGGGACCTATGCAAGCCAAAGGGCCCTAAACCATTAGTCAAAGGCACCTCTGAGAATGGGTGGTCTATTGCCACTAGAAGAACAAAAAAGTTTGGCGGCAAGCCCAACCTCAATGTGGATGCAGGGGGTACTAGTAGTAAGGGCAGGAAATCGGAGGCCTAAAAGCCAAATCTAAGGCTTTAGAAGAATTGGAAAATGGCTCTCAAGTATTAATCAGGGAATTTGTAATGGCTGGAGGCGAGCACCTCGTCTCTCCCAGTGCTCAATGAAGGTGATCAGTTGGAACATCAGGGGCTTCAATGAGCTCAAAAAACGACGCATCCTCAAACGACTAATTTTGAGTGAGGCTCTAGATTTGGTGTTGATCCAATAAACTAAGATGGAGGAAAAGAAGCTTAGAGATTTGATCCCTAGGCTTTCGTCTAATGGTGAGGGGGTTGTTGTTAGTGCAAATGGCGTGGCAGGCAGCTTGGCATGCTTGTGGAATAAGCATACTATTGATGGTGCCACCATAGTGGCCGAACAACTTTGTTTGACTATTAGTTGCACGAACCTAAAGGGTGTAGGATGCTGATCTCTAATTTGTATGGTCCAACTACGAAACACAAGCATGAGGTGGTGTGGGACCATCTCAGAGCCTTAAGGGGATCTCATCCTCAAGATAAGTGACTGATAGGTGGTGATTTCAATGCCACTCTAGCTCTCGAGGATAAACAGGGTAGTAGGGGGATGAGCAGCTATGGCTCCACAAGCTTCAAGCAGGTGTGTGATGACCTTGCCTTAGTTGACATTCGCCCCAAAAAAGGATGGTTCACTTGGAACGAAAAAGGGCTCTATGGGGAGAACATCCAATGCAGATTGGACCGCTTCTTCCTCAACTCTGAGTGGGTTATCGATCTGGGGGGTTTCTTTTCTGAGGTTGTGCAGTTTGGGGGGTTGGACCACTAGCCAATCTCAATAACACTATGTCGCCCTTCCAAACCTTTGGGCTCTCCATTCAAAATGGAATCCTTTTGGTATGAACATCCAAAATTTGATGGTTTAGTGGGTAAATGGTGGCAATATGAAATCAAGGGTTGCAAGAGATTCATTGTGGAAAAAAATCTATTTAAGGTCAAAAGGAAGGCTTGGGCCTGAAACAAGGAGGTCATGGGTGATCTATTCATCAACAAAAGTAGTGTTGAAGCTGAGATGAGGGATGTAGAAGGGGAAATCGCTAAAAGTGGTTTTACTCCTCTCAGAGAGAAAGAAAACAAGATAATCGCGGACTTTGATAGAATCTTGAGAATGGAAGAAATATTCTGGCAGCAGAAGTCCAAAGTCAAGTGGTTGTGCGAAGGGATAAAAACACAAGGTTCTTACAACTATCCACTAAGATCAGGCGTCAACACAACAAGATCATGAGCATTTGTGACCCCAGAAACGTTGTGCTTGATGACATCGAAGCTATAAGGAGTGAAGGTAGAAGGCTCTTTAGTGAGCTCCTCAGCTCGGTGGATGATGTTGTTCCTCAAGCCCAAGATGAGATGCTTGGCTGCATTCCAAATCTGATCTCAAACCTACAAAATGCAGTTCTCATGGCCCCTTTTTCTAATGAAAAGATTCACAATGTTGCCTTCTCCCTTGGGGCTAGGAAGGCCCCGGGGCTTGATGGCTTCCAAGATGAATTTTTTCAAAGATATTGGTATATTATCGGTGAGGATGTGTAGAAGTCTTCCGAAGAATGCAGTGTACGAAGAGTTGTTCTAAGATTGTGGAATGCTACTTACATTTCCCTCATTCCCAAGGTGAAGGACCCCAAATCCTTTGATCAATTTAGGCCCATTGCTCTTTGCACTGTGTTATACAAGATCATTTCCAAAGCAATGGCCAACAGACTGAAATCTTGTCTAAATCTCCTCATTTCTGAAGAACAAAGTGAATTCCTAAAGGGTAGACAAATTTTAAATGGAATCGTCATTGCACACGAGGCCATTCATTTTGTCCAAAGTACTAAAAGAGAAGGGATGATCATTAAGCTGGTTATGAACAAGGCCTATGATAGGGTTTTCTGGGCTTTTTTGATCAGGGTGATGAGGAAGTTTGGCTTCTATGAGGCCTAGTACGATTGGGTGTATAGTTGCATCTCCACTGCCACCTACTCTATCCTTGTGAATGGGATTCCCACTGAGTTCTTCGATGCAAAGTCGGGCCTATGTCAAGGCGATCCATTATCCCCCCTTCATTTCCTCATCATTGTAGAGGCACTAAGCAGATCTTTGAAAAAGGAGGTTAGCGACGAAAACTTGGCTAGCTTGCAAATTTCTGGTGGCACGAATAATATCTCCCACCTTCAATTCGTGGATGACACTCTATTGTTAGGAGTGGCTACAGTTAGAGAGGCCTCTACATTGAAAAAGGTTTTGAAAAGATACAAGGTGACGGGCCAGCGTGTTAATATCTCCATATCAAGGATATTTTTTCTCAAGGATGTGTGCATGGAAAAGCTAGCAATAAAGAGGATTCTAGGCTTTGAATCTGATATGCTCCCCAGCCAGTACTTGGGTATTCCTTTGATTAATCAATGCTCAACTGAGCATGAATGGAGCAATGTAACAAATAGGGTGCAGTCTATGTTGGCCTCTTGGAAGTGCAAGTGGCTGTCATTGGCTGGGAGAATCACGCTAATTAAAGCTTCCATGATGGCGGTGCCAATCTACACCATGTCGTCTTCTAGATTCCAAGCAAGGTGGCTAATACTCTGGAAGCAATTAAAAGGCGATTTATGTGGCACAGTTGTGAGGAGCAGTTCAGGTACAACCTTGTGAGGTGGGATGATGTGTGCAGACCGGTAATGCAAGGTGAATTAGGTATCAGAAAATGCAAGGACATGAATCTCGCTTTAGGGATCAAACTGGTATGGAGGATTTACCATGAAAAAGATAAGTTGTGGAGTAAAGTCTTGCAAGCAAAGTACTTGATGAACAATGTTGAGCACTTATTTTCTTGTGTTGCCAAGAGGCTCGAGCGTTTGGAACTTTCTAAGAATCTGTTGTGACTTCTTGAGCCCGGATTTGTGTTGGCAATGGGGCAGGGGGGACAAGATTAATTTTTGGAGAGACCGTTGGATCACTGATGAGGCTCTCGGCAAGTATCATAAATATGTTCCTTTGGTGACACATTTCAAGGAAGTGGAGGGGACTCAGGTTGTGGATTACCTAGAGGGATTCCCTCTGAGTAGGTCCTGGAAAAGGTTAGAAGCTTCAATTGCTGATTTAGGCCCAATTTGTGAAGAGATCCAAGTGGCATTGGCCAAGTGGCCCCCGGTTGGAGATGTAAAGGAGGATAGGAGAGTTTGGAATGTATCATGGTAGTGGTTTGATAACAGTCAAGGGTGCATATACTAGATACTTCTCCAAGGCTGATTCGAAAGGGTGCTCCAAGATATGGAACAAGTGTGGTATACCTAAGATGAACACCTTCTTATGGATAGCCTAGAAAAGAAAAGCGCCAACTTGGGATAGGCTTCAATTAATGGGCAAGGTTGGCCCTTCCAAATGTGTGATGTGTTGTTCTCACACTGAGAGCAATGCACATCTCTTCCTCCATTGTGACTTTGTCTGGCAACTTTGGGGACGCTTTTGGGACAAATTGGAGGTCTAATGGGTAATGCAAAGAAATGTGGCAGAGCTTCTAGACTCTTGGGAAGCTAGATTTGAGAGCTCAAGCTTGCAATTCATATGGGATGTGGCTTCGATGATCATAATTTGGAATATATAGATTGAGAGGAACCACCAAACATTCCAAGGCAAGGAATTGAATGTGTATAGGATATGGGACAGGGTGGTCAACACCATTGGGGAGCTAGGTGAAATACATAAGAACGAGGATCGGTCTGTGGGGAACAAGGAACTGGGTTGGACAAACTCTTGGCCTAATTTCAGAGGCTTCTCACGAGCTCCCTCACAGGCCAAAGGAAGGGGTAGGCTCTGTAATTGGGTGAAACCTAAGCACGGCTAGGTGAAACTAAACTTCAACGGCACGGCCAAAGGTAATCCTGGTATAGCTGGAGGTGGTGGCATTTTCAAATACTATTGGGGTCGAACTCTTCGCCTCAATGCTCATGATTTTGGTCTAGATACTAACAACTTGGATGAGGCCAAAGCCTTACTTTGGGGTCTGATGTTAGCAAGAGAAAAGGGTTGGAGAAAGTTGTGGATCAAAGGGGATTCAAAATTGATCATAGATGCTTTAAATGGAGGTGAAATATAGAACTGGAAGTTGGAGATGCTCCTTGAGTCTGCCAAGAGTCTTATCCGTGCTCTGGTGGATGTTAAGATTTCACACATTGGGCGATCTGGCAACAGGGTGGCAAACTAGGCGGCCAATGAAGGCGTTCTTCTCAAAAAGCACACGGGGTTGTATCACAGGTGGTGGGCGGAGGGATTTCCTGCTATGCCCCTCTCTTTTCTGCGCCAAGATATGGACATTGCATTTCCAGATTGATGTGTGGATGGTGGTCCTCTGGCTGCATTTAAGTTTTGGCTGCTCTGGTCCAATTTTGTCACGTTCTTGCTTGCAATTTGGGTTTGGCATGGCTGTGTATATGTACAGATTTAATGATTCTCAGATTGGTTCTAAGCTCTTGAGGGATTCCTTCCCTGTTTTTTCTATTCCGGTTCCTGGACCATAAAACTAGGTTTTTTATATCAAAAAAATATATAATATAATATTATTATAAATATATATAAAGAAAACTAATATAAAAATAAATATACTAAAATAAGAAAGCATATAATATATAAATATAAAAACATAAAATAATGTATATATTAAAGGGAAATACAATTATTAAAAAATGATATAATAAACAACAGTATATAATATGCAGCACTTAAATCCTAAAGTTCAGCGATTATCAAGTGGACTAAACCAGCGATCATAAAAGGCAGGAAATAATTAAGGTTTGATTGCCCCAGTCATATGCAGCGATCAACAGTAATATAAGGCAGTGCTTATGTGGAAGCATTTCATTAATAATAATATAACATTAAAGATTGTTTAAATAAAACAAGAGCAGCGATTAGTTTTGAAAGGCATGACTCCTTTAAAAAGAGATATATAATCCCAAAGGTTATGCCCCTCCAATATGAGGATAAAAATGAGAGAGCGCAAGGAGGAATGGGGCATCAAATGACATCTGCATTCAGGGAAGAAGATAAAGCCTTACATATATATGATCTGCAGTCAGAAACACACAGCAGATATGAGCGAATCACAGAAGGATATATTTCAGAATATTAAAGCAAATTTGGGAGAAATGGATTTAAAGGCAGATATATGAGTGGGGAATTAAGGACACAAATAGAAGTGTCTTCTGAGTATAGCAGCAGATAAATTAGTATAATATAATCAGATTTGGAAGAAGAAATATATGAGAAGAAGAAGATGGGTCAATGAGAGGTATATGAAGACAAACGATCAATCAGTAATAAGGGGAGTAAGTTTAATTACATACAAATATATATAAAAATATATAAGTTATATATAAGTGTAAAGTTCATTGGAAGAGTGAAATCAATTAGAAATATTCAAATAATTATATATATAGATATTATATGATTATGTAATAATGATGCTTGCAGCAATTATTAATCCTTATTAGTCATTTGAAACTAATCTGTTTGTTTCTCTTTAAGCAATATCTTCTGAATATTAGAATAGTTCGATCAAGCAAGAAGCATTATTCTCCTGGACATTAAGGCAGAAAACACCCTCCAGAGTACATTCGCAGCCCAGGTGTAAAGGATCAGATCTGGGCATCATTAACAGTTGAAGTATACATCATCACAGCAAGTTCAAATCAGAATAATAAGATAATCCATCCCTATGGTACGCCAATATAATTATCTTTGTTATTTAATAAATAAATATAAACACACACATATATATATACACTAATAAAATGTGTGCCAATGTAGCTCATATTGTTGATGTTATGAATAGCGATATTATTTTGGTTTAGCAACAATTGATCATGAAAGGATGAAGCAGGACTGCAAAAGGGAGAACTGCGAGAAGGGCACCTATTATGCAAAAGGGAGAACTGTGAGTAGGGCACCATATTATGCAAAAGGGACAACTCCAAGAAGGGCACCCTATTATGCAAAAGGGAGAACTGTGAGAAAGACACCCTATTGCAGCTTCCCAACTACCCCCAAGTGAATCAATTGTTGAAGTAAATGAAGAAAGGTCTTCAATCATAAGAGGAGAGGTTAGCATGATGGAGGAGAACTGTGTAAAGCCCTCACTAGGTACACCACCTCATGATGATGGTTGAGGACCATCGGTTAAGGACCACACAAGGCCACAGCAGATAAGGTCCTACTGTTGGACCTAGGGGAGGATACTTGGGGCACCTCATCATGTCCTCCTCATTATGGTTGAGCTCACATAGTCCTTGGGACTCATTATAATGATATATATAATCTTTCTTAGACTTAGAATTAAATGTATTTCATGGATTATGTCTGTCATATTCATCTAACATGGTTGCAGGTTTCCATAACCAAACTTACATCATCTCAATTTTAAGTAGGAAATATATCTTTAACTATAGTCTGCTACTGGTTTCATTTGGAGCTGTGATTTCAGGGAAAAATATAAGGTGATCCCAAAATGATACATTACACAAACCTCCCAAGTACTCTATGATTTTTCAAGAGGAAAGACAAATAGGAGAAAGGAGTTGTAGCCAAGGAGAACAATTCACAACATTAGGAATCCAAAGTACAGCACATCGGGAGCATATTGGAGAGGTTCTTTTGTTGTTTATCCTCTATGTTTGCAATATTTTTAGCTTTTGCTACATTTCATTAGAATTGTTTAGTTTTGATATAATTTATGTAATTTTAGCAAGCTGCGTTAAAGAGCACTATCAATGATGGTATATAGACAAAACAGAGTTGCGGTAGGGTGGGTTTTAGGAGGAAGTTCAATTGATAAAACCTACCAATTTGATTTTCTGCCTGGTTTGTGAAATATTTTCACTTCAACACAGTGCTGAAATGACCAAGTTGTATATAACAAAAGCAGGTGTTGGTGCTCAAAGTTGTAGCCTCCCAAATCCCTAAAGTAAGTTTTTCTTCAGGATGATTCTTCAAAGTACATGTCCCAAATCCCAAAATGAGATGCGGAGTACATATTTATCAACAATATTATGACCTTTCAGTTTGTCTCCAAGATGACAATTCAGTTCTTCTTCAGGATGATTGTTCACATTCTTCAAGAAAACAAATATCTACAATAATATAAAATCAGTGGTACAAAGGGACACGTCCCCTGGACTTTTGCCCCCTGTAGTCGTACCCGAGACGTTTCAGGGACAGGGGCCGCCTCGGGGATGTTTCCCAAGCGTCTCCAAAATGTGTTTTTTTTCAGGGACGTTTCCAAATGTAGGGGACATCTCGAGGACAGCAAGGGGGCAGTCAACCGTCCCCTTTTTCCCAACACCATTTTACAATAAAGAGAACAGACCGAAATTAAAAAAGGTTTTTGCATTGTTCTTTTAGGTGCACCCCATGCCTCCCAACCCTAAAATGCTAACTTAAAACTTGATTTCAAAGGCATTTGACTTCATTTTAACATGCCAAAAAAAAAATTGCAGCTAAGAGCAAAATGAGAAGAGAAAGAAGAGCGTTTGAAGGAGCTATTGGAGAAGAAAAACCAGCATTCAGTAGGCAAAAAGGGGAGCATTAAGGCAACAGCCAGCAAGAGATGTGAAAGAGGTAAGTTATTCTTCCATTTCTTTTCTTTTTTTCCAATATTTTCAAAGTTTAAAATGATGAAATGTATAATTTTTTGTGTTTTTTTAATTTTCAATTTGCAAAAACCAAAACAAAACAAAATGAGCAGTAGTAGTGAAGGTAGTGGGCATGTTGAGAGGGAAGAAGTAAATGAAACCCAATTGGTTGAAAGGGGACAGCCTCAAACAAATCCATTTGAAATCCCTTCCTAAGACTTTAAAAACTTTGCAAAAGGCCCTTTTAATCCTAAAAAACCTCTTCTTCAATTAGTAACACGTCTAGACAAAGACAAAGGGAAAAACACGGGGGGTAGTAGATTGTGGCAACGTCACATTTGTAAAGATAAATTTTATGGGAGCTACACAAGGGTCTATTCTCATCTATTGGGTTATACAGGCCATTGGGTCAAGGTTTGTCTAGACATAAAAGATTTTGAGAGGGTAGAGTGTTATAAATTGCACATGGAGGCCGAAGGACAGCCTATGGGGCAGCCAATGCAAACTCAATCTACACATTTAGCTTTACCTATGTTCTTTATGTTTGGTAGTCCTAATGTTGGTAGTGGTAGTAGTGGTGCCGATGGTGTTCATGTTTCCACAAAAGGGAAGAGGAAGGCTAGTACTTCTAGTGAGCAGCAAAATACAAATGCAAGTATGTTCAATGTGCATGCACAAGATGTGGTCAAGTCCTCCATTACCAAATTTTTCTAAGCCCATGCCATCCCATTCCATGTAGCACGTTCTCCCTACTTCAAACAAATGTTAAAGATGTGGTAGTTGTTGGCACCTAGTTCACCCCCCTTGGAGAAAATAAACTACGCACTACACTCCTTGACAAAGAATATTCTAAGGTGAGTGGTGATGGAGAACATGAGACAGTGTTGGATTAGGACAGGCTGCTCTCTTATCATGGATGGGTGGACTGATATTAGACATCAACCACTTATCAACATCATAGTCACATGTACAGCTGGTTCATATTTCCTTAGAACCATTGATTGTTCTGCGAAGTGCAAGGATGCAAAATTCCAATTTCATATTTTGGGAGATGCCAATAGAGGAGGTTGGGGCAGCCAATGTTGTGCAAGTGGTCACTAATTCAACACATGTGTGCACATTAGCAGGTTTGATGATTGAGAGTGCTTACAAGCACATCTTTTGGACCCCTTGTTGTATTCATGCGTTAAACAATGCATTGAAAGACATAGGAAGATAGATTGGGTGCACTAGGTGGTTGTAGAGGCTAGAGACATTCAGATGTTTATTTGCAACCATCACACCTCACTTGCTCTCTTTAGGACATTTTCAAAGAAGGAATTTCTCAAGCCTGTAGAGACAAGGTATGCCGGGTACTTTATTTTGTTAGAGAGGATGCTTGAGGTGCAGGAGGCTCTACAGTTGATGGTGGTTAATTCAAAATGGAATAGATGATCTATGGCAAGCACTGCAAAAGGGAGAAGCATCAACCAAAAAATTCTTGATGATACTTGGTGGTCCAATGTGAAGTTAAAAAATTGTTATTGATTACTAATTTATAAAAATATATATATATATATGATTTTATTACTAATATTTTTTTATTTTCTAAGTTCTAACTTGTCTTTTTTCAAATTTTTGTTTGCAGATATATTTGCTCCATCATTTCACCAGTTGTGGATGTCATTAGATATGTTGATACAGACTCTCCAAGTCTTGGAGAGATTTATGAAACATTTGACTCCATGCTTGGAAGAATGAAGAAAGCAATTTCTGATAGGGATCCTAATTCAGGATTATGCTCAAATATCTAAAAAATTTGCACAAAACTACCAAAAACTCTGCATCTCATTTTGGGAATAGAATATCGTATTTGCATCTCACTTTGTAGTTCATTTCCTAGCTTGAGTGATAAGACATTTTAATTTATTATGTTTCAAATTTGTTGTGTTTGCTTTATGGATATGGATACCTTTAGAATGTTTAATTATGGTTATTTTTCAAAAGAAGAGCCTACAAAATTTGTACAGTTTTATTTTCTTGTCTTTAATACATATCTAAAAAATTGCACAAAACTACAAAAAACTTGTCCAACTTTTTCCAATCATCCTCATCCCACCATTTACTACACTTCATTCCACGAACATACCCATCATTGTTGATGCATGGTTCAATCCATAGTTTACATACTCGGACTCAGAGAGTACTCGACAAGCCCAAAATTTTTGACTTGGCAAAAACTCAGCAAATACTCGGTAAATACTCAGCAAATACTCGGCAACTTAAAAAGTAGTAAAATTTCTCGAAATGCAGTTGAAAAGCTGTTGATCTGCTATCTCATGTCCTAAATCTGAAAGATGGTCATTCATCATCTTCAGGCAATTATTTTGGTCAGCTTTACCCATCGAATGCAGTTGAATTTAAATCTAGCTTGAAATATTGGACACTAGTTTTAGCACTTCTTCCCATTCCTGAAGTCTGTCGGCATAGGAGAGTCAATATCTTCTCTAAGCGAATGCATTTGCATATGTCCCTCTTCCAGATCTCAAGCACAAAAGATCTCCAGAAGGAACGTGATAAAAGATGGGTATAATAATTCCACCACTTCTCAGCATTAGACAAAGTTCTTCCAAGCACCAAGGCGATTCGGCATATCTCAGGGAAAAAATTGCAATGTGAACACAAGCAGTGCGAATGGCTTCTTTTATTGTGTAATTCTTGTCCAAGTTGAAATTCTGTTTTGTCGAAGAAAATTTTCAAACCAGTGTATTTTCAACTGTATCTTGTATGGATTACATGGCGATTTGACGAGAGAAAATCATCTGCATACTGCCCACGTGTAAAAGCAGAACTTACTCACCATGCAAAATTTTTGGCGATTACTCGGCTACTCGGCGAATAATCGCCGAGTATGTCAACAGAGGTTGTTTAATCCACATCATTACTGCACATACCCAAAGCATAATACAAATATCAATTTTGGTCAGAAAGGATTAAAGACACAATTGGTTAGAACAGATCTAAGACACTGATAAGATCCAATTGGTTAGGCCAGTTAAAAGACACAATATTAACTTAGTTGTTTTCTTAGAATAGCTGATTTTTTACTCAGCCAAAATGGAAGCACTCAATTGCCTAATCCAACATTTTCCAGAGCGTCTTTCCTTTTGCAGCAAATTAACATTCATCATTATATAAGCTACAGAGTTGACATCAATATCCAGTCTTCATCATCAAATTCTTCTAACAGACAATTCTATTTAGTAACTCATTCAAGGTGCAATGAGCTCAAAATATTTCCTCCAATCCTTATTCTTTCAGCATGCTCTAACAGAAAATAAATATTATTCCAAGTGTTATAGGATTATCTATGGACTTGAACTAGAAAATGCAAACCAGCATAAAATATTTTAAAGAAAGGTATACCTTTACTAAACGAACCAGTGCATCACGGACTCCATCTCTTGTAATAACTGGGCCTTGATTCAATGTTGAAGCTGAAGCCAGAGATTGGGAAGGAGCAGGAGGAGGAAAGGGTTGCAGTAGTGGTGCACCAAGTGAAGGCTGAAGAGATGCAAGAGGATTAATAGGAGGAGCCATCGGTGCAGAGGGAAGTGATAATGGCATCGATGTAGATAAAAGTGGTGGTGGTACAAAGAATGAAGGTTTGACAAGAGTAGCATGACTACCACTGCTCACTTCAGATATGTCTAATGGGCGAGCAGTCATGGGGACTAAAGATACTGATGAAGCAGGCAATGGAGGGGATGGTGCTGGCATTGGAGGTAGACTAGGAGAAGCCACTGATGATGAACCAGCTGGCAGAGAGTGAACCATGGTTGAAGGCCTCATAGATGTTGAGGATGACAGTTCTTGACGATTGTTTAAATGTAATGATGCCTGCAAATTTTACAATAAATCAAATATACAGTATTGCTCTCTAAAATAATAATAAACATTGCACGCAACATCATAAAACATAAATAACAGTAACAGAAGAAATTAAAATGAGATATATAAGTTTGCTTTCCAAATTATTACAGTTGGAAATTATATGAGATCAAAGGACACAGCCAACTCTAGAGAAATTTTAGCTTCTCTTCCTTATAGCTAATCAAGCATTCATAAATCAATGTGGCTTATTACAATCATCAAAAAAATTATCCCATGAATCGACCAAATAATGCTATGTTAGTATTTTTAAATATAGATCAACATTATATTAGATCATGAAAAATGTACAATGCCAGGTTGCCTATTAACAGGAAAATATAGACAAAAAATAAATATTTTACATTAGATATTCACTTTTCTTCTCAGGCCAAAACCCAAAAGCCTAGAACAAAGAACACTTCTACTTACTCAAAAATTAAAACTAGAACTACTGCTATTTCACACTCCTAACATTCAAATTCTACTCATTGATAATAATGTTCGTTATATGAATATCTGGTAGCGTATCCATTCTTCTCTGAGAAGATACACAAAAACAGTCACTTTTGCTGAGCCAATATACTATCTTTAAGAGGGTAAAGGGCTTCATGCATGAAGGTCTTCCACTCCTCTGCTAGAGCCAGCCTCAAGTTCCTTTCCATCTCAACCATTCCATCCACTAGAGGCAGCTTGTGCTTGTGAAGGCCTGATTGGGGAAACATGCTCAAGCTCTTAACCACCCCCACTACCAGAGACCACTCTAGAACCCTTAAGCAAAAAAGGCATGATGTTTGTAGGGGTCACAGATACATACCATTGTACATTTCATGGATAAGCTTAGGGCCGTTCTTAAAATTGTTAACTTCCACTCTAGAGATGTTCTTGAAAAATTGTGAGGTAGAGTAACTGCTGGAAATGTAGGTAGGAGTTGAGGGGCAGTGTAATTGGCCTAAGGTGTGCAATTAAGGAAACCCAGGGACAAATTAGATAGCTCCTCAAGAGTATTAACTTGTGGATGTGATTGCTTAGGGAAGACAGGGGTCTTGGAGGGAAAACATCCCATAGCAAATAACCCAAACCAGACCACAAAAGGATGAATTTGCAACTTAGTTGATCTGCACTCCTGAGTTTGATGAGCATTCACCTGACACCTTCTGGTTTACTACCAAGAACAAGAGGGCTTCCCCATTATAGATTTGTTAGGAATTAGTGTTTAATATAGATTAGTATGTTAGAGTAGTTGCAAGCCTCAAATCCTTGGCAGAAACAGTTGCGCCTCTTATTAGTTTTCTTCAAAATCCCTCACTTGTTCAGGAGCTTCGTTCTGACAAGCCATACAATCTCCAGATGCTCAATGATCGCTATCAGAATGGACCTAATCAAATAGAGGCATTATATCAATATGCTAAGTTCCAATTTGAGTGCGGTAACTACTCAGGGGCAGCCGATTACCTATATCAATATCGTGCCCTTTATACAAACAATGACAGGAGTTTAAGTGATTTGTGGGGGAAGGTTGCAGCAGAGATTCTGATGCAAAATTGGGGTGTTTCCCTTGAGGAACTTAATCGCCTAAAAGAAATTCTGCATCAAAGTGACAAAGAATTTTTCCCATTAAAGGGGGGAAATTTAGAAGATGCAGGCAAAAACCAAGGCCAAGCATCGATATGTTACAGCACAGAATAAAAGGTTCTTATGTTAGCACTAAAGGGGGGTGTTAGGAATTAGTGCTTAACATAGATTAGTATTTAAGTGATTATGCAATAATCACTTTAGTTAGTAGAGATTAGTTTTTTAGTTAGTTGTTAGGTGGTTTTGGTTGAATGGCTTTATAAAGGCAATACTATGTAATAGTTTTCAGTGTAATTTGAATGACAATATTTTGATTCGAGAGCAATCTCGTTTTTTCCCCTCATTTCAATAAGATTTTTGAGGGGGGGGGGGGGTGTCCCCGTGGAACACTGTGACAAAGGGAATATTCTATGCATATTCACTAACGTTAGCATGACGTCAGTCGTACAAACAACCACTCAACCCCCCTCCATAACTTGGGCATATGGTATCGAAATCAAGCAAATGAGATATCATCAGAAAGTTGGTTTTGTGTACTTTGCAGTGTGCAAGTCTCATCATCAGATTTTGTTGCTGGTTCATTTTATTCTCAATCAAAGTCAGATCATCATTTTATGCTTCTGAGCTCATAACTTTTCAATTGTATCTCCAATTTTCACAATTCTTGCGATGTTGAAAAGGTGTTTCAGAGCTCTTCAGATCCATACATGCAATTTTTCTAGAATCTGCCCCAAGTACATTTTATTCATTTTTTGTGATTTCACATTTTTGTCAATTACTTCAACGTCTTGGCACCTAGAAAGGATATGTTTACGTGAGATGACTTCATTTGATCTGCTTTACATGCACTGAGGTTTTAAGTCTTTAATTTTTTCTTTTGAAGAAGTATCATGGGTTTTTTTGTTCATTCGTCTGTGATCATCCTGTAAAAGGATAACTATAAGTCATGGCATCACGGCATCCTGACCCATCTTAGGTGGCTTGATCTTTTGCCTTATCTTTATGGACTCGTACCTACACCAAACACACCAGGGAGTAGATCAGCATGGAGTATTATCAATGATCATGTTGTAAGAGTGATTGGTTCTAGTGTTGATCATGATACTATGTGTGCTATATCGGACCTTGATTGTCCCCACACAATTTGGACTCAACTTTGCTAGGATTGAACTTGAACATCAAACCAAAACTTTCTCAAACAAAACACAAATCATACAGTTTCTCAACCAATGTGATGTAGAGAAAACTCATAGGGGCATCCATATATAGTGCTCCATTTTCAGTGAATGAAACAATCAGTTTTGATGTTTTATGTGCTCCCAAATGCAATAGCATGCTTAGAAATTCATCAAAATGCACCGAAAATCAAGTTACCTCCAAGATCACCCACATGCAAAAATGAATAGGAACTTCATATTAAGTGCTCAAATATAAGAGAAGAATGATTAAACATAATGTTTGCTGTGTTTCTAGATGCAATGGTGGGCTCAAGTACTCACCAAAATGCCGCAAAACATGTAAATCAGCAAAAATCAACACATAAACAAACCAGAAATTCAAAACTAGCTACCATCCCAATGCTCGATTTCTCTTTTTCAAACGTTTATGGCTCTCAAGGTCATCTAAAGATGCAAGAGAAAAGCATATTGAGTTTTCAAAATAAAAGAAAAAAAATATGCACCAAATTTGTTTCCTTGGGCTTCCCAAAAATGTACTAACCTTAGGCTATTGTCACTCTGATACCATGTGATATGTAGCTATGAAAGTAGCAAACCCAAGATCAAAAATGCCTAAGAATTAATCACGCTAATTCAAAAGACCAAAACAACAGAATGACAATATTATATTCAAGAGGAAACAAAAAACAATATTCTCAACTACAAGATAGAATGGATGGAAAGCAAGAGATGCTCAAGAGGGAAGTATTTATAAGAAATACTATCATAAGAAAGGAAAAACACAAGATGTTGGAAGCACTCAACTAAGAAGCATGCTTAACCTACATTGCATATAAAGCTACGAAAATAAACTATATGCCTAGGAAATAAAAAATGCACAAACTAGGATCCTCCACCATCAAACTGTTGCTTGAGGTAAGTTTAGCTTGATATCCAAACAAAATTTATGCAAGATTCCAAATTTGTGTTTTCCAGAAAAGGAAGTGCCCTGGCTTACTTCCAAACAAATGGCAATTATTTGCAATGGGAATGATTCCTTAAGTAGATCCTTAACTTGGGCTTTATTTTTTAACACACAGACAACCATGCAGGTTTAAGAGGACACTCAAATTGGCAAAAGAAAATGATGCAACGAAAGTTCACAAGTTAGGACAACAGTTAATCTTAAACATTTTTCTATCTGAGAGTATCCGATACATTTTAGGGTTTAAGTGCTAGCATTGAACATGTTATAAGAGGAAGAAAATCATCTTGTTTGTTTCAGTTTTATTAAATTGTATTTTTTACTTAGATGAAGAGATTCTACCTCTACTAGATGAGTTTAATACCAATATATTTGATCTTGTACTAAATTTAGAATGCAAAATAAGAAAGATTTAGATAAACATAATATGATTTTGTGGCAGTATCCTCATAAATTCCATTCTGATCAGTTATAATATTACTTTTCCAGTAACCTCATAACCAGAGATATGAAAATACTGGTGCACACTGTTCTCCTTCAAAGTCCAAGACAGACAGCACTTTCCCACACTAATGAGGACAAGCCAAAGTAGAAAGACATACACTAAAGAAACGCTCAAGCGGTTCTTCAGAAGAATCTGCAATGGTTCCAGTGGATGATGTCGGCTCTAGAGGACCCTCTATAGTTGCTGATGTTGGAACTGACTCCAGCTCCTGAAACTCATTGCTGCAAAACACAAAGCAACACAACAAATTCTTTAAATCAAATAATACATTTTCTCTCTAAAGAAATCTAAGAGATGACATCAGGTAAACACAAGTTGCTGATTGGTCCACATGAAAATACTTTAAAACAGAAAATAAAAGCAGGGAGGTATAGCTGCATATTATATGGACAATATACACCAGTACAAGAGTTGTTGCATCAGAGTGCAAACAAATTTTCAATGAAAATGTTAAAATAACTTACACAAATGCATGCACAAATAATCTGGATGTGTATGAAAATTTGGATACTTTTGATGTGTAATACAGGATTGGTAATCACATTCTTTGTGGCTTTAAACAAAAAATAATAATTCAAATTTTGCATTTAAAAATCAGCATGCCCTCAATTCCAGAAGAAATTTTATAGAGTGCCTTCTAGTTTCATGTATCGGTTATGGTATTTGATTTCATGTACATCATTTTACTACAGACAGAAGAAACTGGAAACTGACTACAAAGAACAAATTTTGCTGCGGTAAGGCCCACTATTTTCTCCCCATAGCCAACCAAAAATTATACAGCAGTATAACTGTGAAAAATTCAATTTAAAACCCCAAGTGCAAGACATGTTTTGCAGATATTTAGAATCTCCAGAAAATTATACATACAAACTGTGTAACAGAAGTAATTTCAAAAAAAGTGAAGGTTTCAAGCAATTTATCTAAAGCTTGATTACAGTAAATAGGACGGTTAGTCTTCTCTCCTCTGCAAACCCTGTAAAATTGACAGTAGGAGAAATATTTTCTCAGATGCAAAGTGCAACCCATATTTTGCAACCATTTAATCTCTCTTTACAAACATTTACATCTATACTCAAAATGTATGACAGAATGCACTAACAAAATGCAAATTCTGAACTCTATGACATATCCAAGAAATTACAGTTTGAAGTTTCAAAATAGATAAACATAACCCTCAGTTACCCATTCAGCTTTGGGTTTGGGTTCGAATTTTGGGTTTGAGGGTTCGGTTCGCGGGTTCAATCAAAAAAAAGTTGGGGTTGGGTTCGTTTTGGGTTTGTCCATACAAAAACATATAAAAATAAGAAATATATACATATTTACAACAGTAATTAAGTTCAAAATACCACACATAGCATCATATATTGTATAGTAAACAAAACCACCATAAAAACAAAAAATATTAGAATGTCAATTAGTCAACCTTGAATGTCATGATATATATTATATATTAAAATTGACTACATTGCTACATTTCTCCTTGCAGGTAAGCATCAAATAGCATCAGGGAAGATTGTCCAATAGGATGACGATATTATAGATGAAAACTTGCAGGCAAACTTGGAATCTTGGACTAGAGAGTACTTGAAAATCAAATGAATTCAATGGGAGTTCCCCCAGCGGGGTTGAGGGGCATACATCATTTTGCATTCATAAAAGACCCAAATTAAGACCTTCAAAGCCACGCAAACCTTCATGGCACACATCATTTTAGGGTTTGGGGGGCGAATAGCACTTTTTAGAGTAAAAAAATGTCAAAAAAAATTATTTGAAAAAGACGAAATTCGCCTGTTTTCCCCATAAGCCAGCCAAACTCCCACCGGTTTCGCCCAGGTTCATCCAGGACAGACCCACAAATTACAGGCAGGACCTTCCCAAACCCACAGGGGACCTGATCAGAGGAGACCTGGGCTGTCTAGGGGCCGGACCAGTAACATAGACATAACCCATGGCACAGCCACATGTAACTTCAAGTTAATAAAGAAACATTGCATGAAAAGAAATAAGTCCACAAAATATATGATGCATATAAAATTCCATAGAAGATCCAAGGAAGATATAGTTTCTTATACAAAGACTTGGGTGAGTCCAACATCAGCTTCTTTACATCATACGAACCACAAGTGATCAGGCTTTACCTTCTTCAAGCAACTACCTTCAGAAGTCAAGCTCTATAAGGGATGTCCAGAATCACTGTATTAATCAGATCTCTAGACAATTTCAGCCATTGTTGTGTCAGGTGCTGGTTGTTTAGTGGAGTGACTATCACAAAATGTGATATATATGTCAAACAGCATGCTTCTCACAAGTAACTTAGAATTTGTATTCCTGCACCCTACATATTGAGCCAGCTGCCCTCACCTATTGACCATACATACTACAGGGGTAGGATGCATATCACTAATCTTTCTTTACACCTAGTGGATAGTCAATCATGGATGTTAGGAGAGGCACCAAGAGTACACTGCTTCCTCCTAGGATTGTAAAATGTTGGATCCTCTCAGAACATCTGAACCCAATGGGGTGATTGAAAAGGGCATGGGCCTGTCTTCTTCTCCTAACTCTGATGCATACCAGATTGTTGATCTCCAGTAAACCCTTTCTCTTGTCTTTTGACAAGGTGCCTTCCTTTCATGGGATTGGTTTGTGTTTTGACCTTTATACATACTAGCTTGCCTAGAGTTAATCTATTTGACTCTACTCCCTCTCATTTGGTTCTATCACTTCGTACATTTAGTTTTAGATAAAAAATAATTAAGCACTCCCAGTTACCTATTATAACTTCTATTTTTCAGTCCTAAAGAAATGATATAATTGTTTCCTTTTCTTCACTCTTGATTTCCTTGAAAACCTTCCAACAAGCCAGGTGAGTCAAAACATAAGGTAGAAAGGTAGACAGTGGATTGAAAACACATGGGCATAGAAAAGTGTCAGAGAATAAAATTTGAAGAACAAATCGAAAAGCATCATTCTATCATCCTATCCTTGTAGCGTCTAGACTCACCGAACTAGCAAGATTTGTTCCTTTTTCCATGGTACACAAAACAGAACACATTGTATATATTATATTCTTAAAAAGTTTGAATTGCCTCAAATGATGGCCTTCCAAAAAGCATATACATGATAATGACCCCCAAGTCCACTAGAAAGTAGAAAAGCCTAGAATGACCTCATCAAAATGTGTAAAACTTAACTAAAATTCAAAATAGTAATATAAGATGAATACTTCAAATACAGAAAAACAAGAAGAGGGACCAAATAAACAAGTGACTTATTCAAATAATGGAATGTTGAGATCCCACAGAAAATCAAGACAAATGCTTTTGGTAAAGAAACTAGCTTGCACAGAGTGACAATACAATAACAGCACACATTCATTCATTGTCAAATGGGATGAGCTCAAGTGGTAAAAGTAAATTGGTTTCTGCAAAGAATCTCTGGGTTGAAACCCCAGAAGATATGATAAAATGTTCAAAGCAGGTAAAATATCACATCCAACACACCGGATGCAGTGCAGTTGAGCCCAAGTGCAAGGTGATTTGATGAGAGAGAGCCAACATACCACTCAATCATAAAATCTAAGGTGAAGGTTGCCACAAAAAAGGGTGAATTTCAAATTCCAAAAAACCACACATTCAAGTACCACAATGTTCCCTTTAAAGGCTATTTCAGGATCCAATACACTCACAACTCTCAGCATGAACCTCCAAAACATCTAAGGAAAAATATGTTATTGCACCAAATGCTTGAGAGAATGCAATACGATGAATGAAAGCAGAAAAAAAAGGAAAGAGTATGCACAAAACCTAGACGTTACCAAAGTTATGACAGAAAACTTCAATCTCTTGAATTTGGGTCTCACTTTCAACCCAAACATTTTTCTATGAATGAGAAGATGCACAAAACTCTCCTCAAGATCCTATGTGACTTTCAACATATAAAAATAAGTAATTAAGGTAGCTTATAAATTACAACAAGCTCAACTTGTCAAAACACCCAGTCATTGGCTGTAACTACCTTGAGACACCATCATCACAATCTGACTACATTCTTCCAAGTTATGCAGATGTCAAAGAATTGGAAAAAGAATCACACGACCCTTCACTAGAACAAAAAACAAGTTGACAAAAAATAATTAGAATAATATCTTAACAAATGGGAAAATAAAAACAATTGAATAAGCAACCTAAGAGTGTTGCATAGGTTGCAGGAGAATCAAAACTTGTAGAGTACAATGAGTTTCCAAAGATATTATAGCAAAAAACAAAGATAACCTGTAAATCAACTGCATCCATCTTCAAGCTAATGGAATCAAGCTTTAAACGATTACTCATAAGAGAAAATCAAATCAAGAATCAAGAAATTCATAAGCAGGTCCCACCAGATCACTATGTTCCCCTAAGGCTGAATACACTAATGAGTAAAGATTTGATGCGATGTTTGTGGAAGCAGGTATAACTACTGGGCACACAAGGGTAATCCTAATGACCCCTTAATCACCTCTAGAGCTGAATGATGATGTACACAAGACAAGTGGAAAAGTAATACATAGGCCATCCTAGCAGAGTTTATGAATGAAATAAGGGCATAAATTTAGGTGCATTTATTGGACTAGACAGCTGATTTGTAAAGGACGGTTGAAAAACAAAAGCATATAAATACCACACTTAACTTTCATGTTTACAGTGATCATTTTTTACTATTTTCTCCTTTCAAGAGCAATTTTATGGCGATTTTATAACATTGTGTATTACAACAGTTAAATCTTAATCCACTTTTCACTATTTTTTTCTATCAAAGCACAGCAACTGCCCTCTTCTGAGGACCTCTTGACATACCATCATCAATTTGAGGAACTTGATAACCATTGAAATTCTGATGATTATGCTTTGATTTTTCTATCAAAGCACTGCAACTGCCCTTTTCTGAGGACCTCTTGATGCACCATCATCAATTTGAGTAACTTAGTAACCTTTGATGTTCTGATGATTTCTTAATTTAATCATATGAGTGAAACAGAGTTGATTTTAGCTTTAAATATGGTAAAACAAAAAAATTAAAAATGAACCATTCATTAAAATGGAAAATTAATTTGTAACTTCGATGATTTCAGAATTAAAAATATATATCTCACATTTATAAATTAAATTTCAGACCTAAAAAATTTAGAACTGTGAACTTATGAATTCAACTTATGAGAACATAAATTTAGATTTGCCAGATTATAAATCTGGGCTTATGAATACCATTATTCAAAATCCTTTATTGCCATGTCCCCAAAATTGTAACACATCGAAATGCAAATAAATGAAAAATAACAAAATACACATTAGCGATTTAATTCTATGAAGTATTGAAATACAAATAAGTAAATAAAATAAATAACAATATAAATATTGAAAATACAAATATAAATATTAACAAATTAAATATTATTACAATCATTATAATATAATATAGAAAAAAAATATACACACACACACACACATAGACACATATAATATATTAATATAAACTATTGAAAATAAGTCTAAAAGCAACTATGAATTAAAATTAATATATTAAAAACAGTAAGCTAAAGGTGCAATTAATATGGTAGCAAGTTCATATTAAAAGACAGTAATAAGAGGCAGCAGCTATATTATTATTAAGGAGCACATATTCCTTAGAATCGTAGCATGTGAAAAGCAGTGATCAATTAATCAAGGTAGCGATTACATCATGCAGCAACTTAGTAAAAGACTTTAGGCATCAATATTAAATAAGCAGCAATTAGTTCTTCCCTAACAAAAAGACATGTCCCATTTAAAAGGACATCTCTTCCAAAGAGGTGTGCCTCATCACTATGATATGAAAATATATAAGGGGTGCGATATTGAAGAAAGGGATATAGAAGAGCAGAAATATAATATGGATGGATTAGGAGGAAGGAAAAAGAGCAGCGATCAGCATATTCTTGCAGTCAGTATAATTTAATTTATGATTTCAGAAATTATTATGGTTTCAGAATTATGAGTTCAGAATTATTTATGAGTTACTTTATAAGTTCAGAATTATTTTATAATTATTGTGATAGGATATTTATATAGGATTGTAGTGTATTGTGTAAGTGTATGATTCATGCATATTATCCTTTCTATCTTATGGCAGCATCATGGATTGCTGATCTGATTATTTACAACATGAATTTAATCAGTTATTAATCTTATTATGCATATGTATTTGCACCATGATAGAAGAAGGGAGATTACAAATGGGAATAGCAACGGGGCACTCTCCTAGGTACGCCACCTCTATAATGGAGGACCAAGTGTCCTATAATGGAGAACCTATGTGTTCTATAATGGAGGACCCAGTGTCCTATAATGGAGAACCAATGTGTTCTATAATGGAGGACCTCGTGTCCTATAATGGAGAACCAGTGTGTTCTATAATGGGGGCCCAAGTAGTCCCAAGGAGGCCAAAGGGGTACTGCCTTTGGGCCTAGGAGAGATGGCATTTTTGTAATCTCACTCCTCCATCATGGTGAATCAGCACAAGAGGTCAAATGATAGAGAGAGGGAAATGATTGACAAGATGGGGGATAACAGAAAGGGAACACCTCCTAGGTAGACGCCAAGACACCCACTCTTGGGCCTAGGGTAAAAAGGGTCCTAGGCACCCCATCGAGTCACATTCTCCCATGCTCTCCTATGGTAGAGCCCTTCAAGGATATTAAATGCTTTGTGATTGGATTAGTAATCTGGTCTTGAGTTTACTAATATTTAATTATGATAATCAGCTAATTAGCATTATTGTGGTAAATGGTTGTAATCTGCTAATCAGTGTATTTGTGGTGAATGGTTTCTAATTTGTGTGCAGGTCTTCAATCAGGCAAAAGGTACTCTCTAACTCATCTGTTTGTTGGAAATTAAGGATCTAGGGCAAATTTAGGACATTCCCAGAAAGGGGACATTAAATTTATGATCTTGGAGTGTCTTAGTGGATACCAAATAAGACACTCCAAGATTGCTTTGTTTTGGCCCTGGACAGCATCCTATCTTGAAGACAAAGCAGAAAGATAGTAGGTCAAGGGTCCAACTTGCAGACTCTCCAGACTCCAACAACTAATTGATTTACAGATCTTAATCATATTTTTGTTGAATTGGTTGCATATGGGCCATGGCTGGAGACTCCAAGGTTATTAGTACCTGGGGATTGCCATGGACACAACTACATCTTGAAGATTCTGCAAAAAGGAAACCAGAGAGGGGTTCAATTCTGAGACTCTGCAATAACCATTTGTTTTGCAGAGCTTGATTACTTTTTTTGGAATAATTGGAGATGGCTAGAGCCCTAATCAGTGAGCTAACTCTTGCCAGGATACCTCCTTTTTGAAATGAAAATCATGTCTATCTAAGATAGGTCTGACAATGGCTTCATAATGAGGGTTTCATAGGACTTTCCATACTTAATACTCTCTTCTAGGTCTGAAAAGGTCACATTATGCTACTATCAAAATAAACTTGCACATAATTGTATTTTTCCTTTTACAAAACATACTTTGACAAGGAAAAACATACGGGTGAGGTGATTTATATTCCAAATAAAAAGAAGAGAAATTGATAAGTAGTTTATTCACGTATCAGTCGATTTTATTGTTCCCTTCAGAAAGAGCTAAACTAACAAATGTCTGTTTGTAGATCTCCAGATTGAGGTACTTACCTTTGATTTGTGAATACTTTTGGTTTTGGAGGAACTTTAGAGAAAGCGTTCAAAATCCTGCTGCATCAAAGCCACAATTGTGCAATTAGAGAAAAAAAATCACTCGGAAATATGCATACTAGGAGCATCCAAGCATATGTTATTTCTTAGAAAAAAGTGCTCTGAAAATCAAGAGAAAACTATCAAAAGGACAACACCATGTGATGCATAATTCTAGTGGAAATGCTCTGGGAAAATGTGCAAATTAGTCTTCTTCCACAAACAATGGTGCTTCCAAAACATTACTTCAAAGCTCCAAACTTTATAGAATGGCTGTACTTGCATGGAAAAACATACATACTGAATAATACAATATATGACTTTTTAAGCAATTTACAAGGACAAACAACAATTAAATAGATTATATCGTTTAGGTAAACAAAATCTAAATTCTGAAAAAAGACGCAAATCAGCAGCTTTCAACAAGAAAACCTAAATCTGCCTCAGAAGGCAATAATCCAAAAGTGATCTATACCAATATGAACAAAACCTCCCACTTTTATGAGGTATATTCTGCCTTGCCTCTATTCATAACTTGCACTTGCAGCAATCTCTGGCTGCAACATACAGGTGATACAAATACAACTCCAAAATAGCTGTCACAACTTTAGAGGTCAGCATTTATAGCTGAACTACCTATTTGTTTATCACTCCAACAGAAGATGTACTTCTAGCACTTTGCAATGCAAAAATACCAATTCAGTTTCAAAACCACATATTGGGAGGGATAATGGGCATGCATCCAGGTCTTCTAATAGTTAAACATAAGGTAACAAAAAAAGTTCTACTTTTGTATTCTCCAAGGCTACATAGCAACACAAGCACAAATTTAAACACATAATAATTTTAAAATAGCTAAAAGACTAACAGTACATAAACACAAGGTTTGAACTTTGAAGGGAGTAGCAAGGCAATCCCAGAAAAACAAGAGAAACAAGAGAATTATTGTTGATGGCAGACCAATTTCAATTTGTGGCCATCCTCTCACCCTCCCCAAAAAGAAAAGAATATATGTCTTGCCCTTGCTATATTCAGAAGTATTTATTAGTTGTCACTTGAGAATAATAATCATCCAAACATCTTTCATGGAATTTAGAATCACTACAAAGTCCAAATTTTGGCATACAAGATCTTTCAAGAATCCAATCTAAATTAAATTGATGATAAAGATCTTGATAATAGGCAGATCCTAGGGGTCATCTGCTGACCATAGAAAGATGGAAACCACTGAGAGATATTAATCAAGTTAATCTCAAGAATTATAAGTAGTAGATAGATAACAATTACTAGGCCTAGTCCGATACTATTTCTTTTCTTCATGTTCAGCCTTAATGCTCTACAGGTAGTTCACACTAGTCACTCTGGGCTAGACTAAACTAATATTCCAAGCAGATTTCAAGGGATTCGGTATAATTTCAAAGTCCAAAATTTGTAATACAAAGTCTTCGATCCACTTTATCGATAAAATTGGTAATGAAGTCCCCTATAATAGGCAGATCCTAAGGGTCACCTACCAACAACAAGAAGGTGGTTGCCACCTAGAGAGGCATCTATCACGTTAGAGTCAAAAATATTAAGAATTGGCTAGAAAACAACGGCTAGGCCTCATTTAGATCTACTTAATTCGTTTCACGTTTGGTCTTATGCACTACACATAACTTACACAGGAAGCTTCTGGGCCAGACACATTGCTGATAATCTCCAGTTCCACTGATTTACAGATAAAGAGGCATGGATCAGAATATATAAGTATGATTAGCACTGTTACCAAAGTAGCAGATTAATTGGTGGTTTTCCAAATAATCTGTGATTTGGGTTTATATCATAAAATTGTTAAAAAGAAGAATTTCAAATTAAAATTCATGATTTTATTTGTGATAAAAAATACAAAAATTGATGACAAAAATGCTAAGATTAAAGTATATACAAGTTTGTCACTTTCCATATTTTTACACTTTTATCCATTTCATATTTTTTCACTAATTTGCTTCCAACAACAATTGTGGTCACATTGATGTCCAGTATGTTAGATTTCTGCATCTACTATTTTGGATTAGTGCGAGCTGTACAGTTTGAAGAGTTTGACTTTAGAATCTACATTGTAAAAATATGCTCTCTAATATAACTCATTTTTGACAAAATGAGAGCTGACCCTGAAGATTTTGCTATGGGACTTATTACAAGGTGAACAATAAGCTTGTTCAATCCAGTGCAACTATCAGTACCTCTAATCTTAGTGCCACTATTATTCTAGAGTTTGGATAAATTAGCAAAATCTGTATTGAAATTTCCTTAAAATTTGGAACTTGATGATTGATTAGTTTAAGTTACCTTGACAAGAAAAAAAGATATTTCAACGTGGATGAATAATGCAAAATCAGGATATCAGACTAATACATTTTACATGCATCATTTACAAGTCATTAAGGGTGTGAGAAAGGAATCTCCAAACTACGTACACAAGCACAAAATTAAAAAACTATGAAGAAAACTAAGTACTGTGCATCCATGGGGTAGAATGCATAGCTTAGGTATAGATGTCAATAATGACAATTGTATCTTCACTTTCAACCACTCTAAAACTTCCTAGGAAACTATCTTAGAATGACATCAAGTTAAGACAAAGACAATTGCATTGGTCTTTTATGATTTATCTATTCATGTTGTTGCTCTATTGTTAGAATATTATATTCTTATGATGTTTAATGGTCAATATTATTTTGTATTGTATTAGTTTAGTTTTATATACTGTTTCTACAGTATCAGGTAGGTTGAGTTGGTCATTTCATTAGATGACTACAGTCTTCTGTATTTTCTTTATATTGTAATCTTTTTCATGTTAATAGATAGAATGTTTTACCATTCACATGGTATCAGAGCATCCAAAAAAATCTTGGGCGATTTTTTTTAATCTTTAATTTGTGAAAAATCTTCACATGAGATTTTGGGCTCTTGTGTTATGGCTTAAACTCGACCTTGCTTTGTCATTTTTGCTTGTGCGACCTATGTAAGGGATTCAAGAATCCGCGCATGGGGTTTGTGTCCGCATCTTACCAGAGCCGTGAGACTTTGTCTGGTTCAAACCCGCATTTTTTAAGTCTCCTCTAAGGTTCGCATCTTCTAAGACTCACCTGGGCGCGATTTATCACCTAGTTTTGACATGTTCTCTCTCTACAAATCGTGAGTTTTTATACTAGTTTAAAGTCGCATTTTTTTGTCACTTTTGGGCGCAATTTTGCCTCCTTTATGGTTGTGTTTTCTATCAAACCCTAGTCACCATTTCCTGTTTTATTTCAAACGCAATTCTATGTGGTTCTGGGCCTTTTTTTCTAAGAAATCATGTCTGTAAACTTCGCGCGACTGTATTTCATTTGTTAGTGTTTTTTCGTCTCTTTCAAGTCGCGATTTACCTTGCTTTTTGGCGCGATTTTATTTTCTTCTTAGCCCATGTTTTTTCCTGCTATTTATGCATTTTTCTGGTGCGTCAATGGCCGCCTAGGGTTCTGTACCTTCAACTAGGGTTTTGACCCTCTGTTTGAAGTCAAAAACAAAAAATTGATTTCAAATTCTTGGTGGGTTTTTTGAGATCTCAATTGGGTTGTCTTTAGATTTTTTTGGGTACCTCGTTTTTCATGCCTCAAAATTTATGCAAGTGGGAATTGTCGAAATTTTTTGGGTATTCAGAAAAAAATTTGGGTTTTCAATGACATTTTCTAGGTACTCTTCAAATCTTCTGGGTTTTGTCTTCAAAGTGCCTCAAAATCCATGCTAGGGTTTCTGCTTTGAATTTGTGTTGTTTTTGTTTTCATTTTTTGCCTTCACCAGTTTGACCTCAGGGTACGTGATGGCATCTCTAACAAATATTATGCTCGAAAGCAGCCAAAAGTTCAATGGGAAGAATTACAACACCTAGAAATAGTGCATGCTTACGATCTTTGAATATCAGTGTCTCGATCAGGTCGTTCTAGGGAACTCTACCCGTCCCACTGTAGCCAGAAAGGATCAAGACAAATGGGATGAACGCAACTGGGAAGTTGTCATGCTCATTAAGCTTTCAGTCACTGACGACCAGCTGCCACAAGTGCCGTGAGGCAAAACAGCTGCTAAGGTCTGGACGTACTTGAAGGATCTCCATGAAACGTCAAATAAGAGTCGTGTGTTCTTTCTTAAGAACATGCTCTTTTCGATAATAATGGACGAGAAGACCCCTCTCCAGGAGCATCTGGCAAAGATAAAGGACATTCATGACCAGCTAGAAGCTATTGGTCGAAAAATGGAGGAAGAGGATATGGTAGTGATCACTCTAAAAAGTCTACCTAAGTCTTATGAACATTTCATCGAGACTCTCAATATTACTTCAACAAATATTGATTTGAAGTTTCTAAACTTGTGTAACAAGCTTCTACAATAGGACTGTTGGAGACAGCAATTTGGAAGCAGTACTAGTTCCACCTCCACAAAGCAAACGTTCTCTACCAAATCTTCTGCTAAGAACAAAGGGAAGGCGCAAACTTCTCAGCTGAAAAGCTCTGGTTCTTCTCAGGACAGCAAGAAGAAAAAGAACGTTCAGTGCAATTATTACCATAAGTATGGTCACATGAAGGCTAATTGTTGGGTTTGATTGGCTTCTGAACAAAAGAAAGGAGAGTATCATCAAAAGGCAAATGTCGCGGAGCACACTGATCAGAAAGAATCTGCATTCTATGCGTTTATGGCCAAGAGAACAGCAAATCCAGTACAATCTTCTGCTTGGTATATTGATTTTGGGGCATCACGGCATTTTACTCATCATCGGGATTGGTTCAAAAAATTCGAACCATTCTCTAATTCAGTCATTTTTGGAGGAGGCAAAGAGTACACAGTTGTCGGTAAGTGCACTGTTCAAATTCACTCAGAAGGAAGAAATTTACTCTTTCTTGATGCTTACTATGTTCCTGGCATGGAACATAACCTTCTCTCAGTCAGTCAAATCATGCAGCATTCTCCCCAATTGAGGTTTTCAGCTCGTCCACCTGCACCATCGTTGATAGGGAGACTTGTACTACAATCGCTATGGGACTTGAGGATCATGGTCTATATAGACTTGCTGATTCTAGTGATTCTCAAGAGCACGCTTTGGCAGCCAGGAATACTTCCATCAGCAAACTTCGGCATCAGTGTTATGGTCACTTAAATGTGCACTATAACTCTCAATTGTCTCAGGAGGGTTTGGTTGCTGGTCTACCTAAGATCCAAACTCAAAATCATGGAGTTTGTGGAGCCTGTCAAGCTGGGAAGCAGCATCAGACACCATTCTCGGATGGTGATTCTTGACGAGCCTCCAAGGTACTTCAATTAGTTCACATTGATGTATGTGGACCAATGAACACTCCATCTATTACTGGGTCCAGGTACTTTTTATTATTCGTTGATGATTTTAGTCGAAAAATGAGGGTATATTTTTTGAAACATAAATCAGATGTGTTCAGTACATTTTGGCAGTTTAAGGCCTTAGCTGAGAAGGAATCAGGTTCTCAGATTGTTACTCTAAGGTCAAATAATGGGGGGAAGTTTTGTTCAGCTAACTTCTCTTTTTTTTGTGCTACACATGGCATTAAGTGCCAACTCACCACACCATACACCCCTCAGCAAAATGGTGTCGTTGAACGTAGGAATTGCACCATTACTGAAATGGCTCGTTCTATGCTGGAGTACAAAAATGTACCTAAGAAATACTAGGTTGAAGCTGTTTATACTGCAGTCTACCTCCTAAATCAGTCACCTACACAGAATGTTAAGAAGATGACTCCAGAAGAAGCCTAGTCAAGAGGTAAGCCTAAGGTGGGCCACCTGAAATTCTTTGGTTCTACAACTCATGTATGGATTCCAGACGCCAAGCATACCAAGTTGGACTCCAAGAGCCAAACACTTATGTTTACTGGTTACAGCGACAATCACAAGGCATACAAGTTGATTCATGTCAAGACAGATCGTCTCATATTCAATCGCGATGTTGTGATTGATGAGACTACCAGTCCATTTGTTCTACTACCAATCCTGCGGATCAGCCTATAAGGTTTTTGATGAGGGTGTTCGTCTTCCTCTTGGTTCCCCTGATGGGAGGGCTTCAGAGCATTTTGACTTTGAAGATGAGTAGTCTACCAGTCATGATATAGCACCACCTAATTTTCCTCAAGACTCATATCCAGATGACTTTGTACCAGAAATTCCAGGCGATGTTGTTTCTCCTATTTCAAATGTTGGTACTTCTACTTGACGACCTAAGTGGTGGCTCAAGACTATCGGGGATCTTCATAATGATGAACTCATTGAGGGCAAATCAGTTCGTAGAAAGAGCAAGCAGCAACACACAGTCAATTTTGCTCTTATGGCCAACATCCACAGCATCTATGAGCCTCATACATATTCAAAGGCTAAAGGAATTCCAGAGTGGGAAAAGGCTATGGAGACAGAATACCATAGTCTTCTGAAGAATCACACTTGGGTTCTTTCTGATCTTCCTCCTGGGAAGAAACCTATAAGCTGCAAATGGGTTTACAAGGTCAAGTATCATGCCGATGGTACTTTGGATAAATATAAGGCAAGATTAGTTGCTCGGGGATTCACACAGCGGGAGGGCATTGATTAAGAGGAGACTTTTGCTCCTATTGCCAAGATGAGCACAATTCATCTTCTTCTTGCTATTGCAGCCCAATTTGGATGTACAATTCATCAGATGGATGTCAAGAGTGCCTTCCTCAACGGTGAGTTGCAAGAAGAAATCTACATGACACAGCCTCCTGGTTTCAAGGTTGTTGGAAAAGAACATCAGGTATGTAGGCTCGTGAAAGCACTCTATGGACTGAAACAAGCTCCTCGTGCATGGTACATCAAGATTGATCAATACTTGGTTGATCATGGTTTTCAGCGCAGCCCCTCTGACAATAATTTGTATGTCAAGCACTCTAGTGATGATATTTTGTTTCTTGTTATCTATGTTGATGACTTGATCATTACTGGGAGTTCAACACATTTGATTGCAGCAATCAAACACGATTTGTGTCAGGCTTTTGACATGACAAATTTGGGGCTTCTCCATTACTGTTTGGGTATTGAGGTTTGGCAGACAACTAATAGTATTTTTATCTCTCAGTCTAAATATGCTCAAAGTCTGCTTGACAAATTTCGGATGCAAGATTGCAAACCTGCCTCCACACCTATGGAGAAGGGGCTGAAGTTGTCAGCCAACTCTAATTCACCTCCAGTCGATGAAACGACATTCAGGCAACTAGTGGGCAGCCTCATCTACCTCATTGCCACTAGACCTGACATTAGTTTTGCAATGAGCTACATTTCTCGCTTCATGACAGCTCCAAAAGCTGATCATTGGATTGCAGCCAAGCGAGTGCTAAGATATGTTAAGGGCACTTCAAATTATGGCATTTTGTATGGCCGATGCAAGGATCCAAAGCTGATTGGTTGTATAGACTCCGATTGGGTAGGTTCAATGGATGACAAAAAATCCACTTCTGGGTATGTATTCAGTTTGGGTACAGGTGCTGTAACATGGACCAACAAGAAGCAACGGGCAGTGGCTCTTTCCTCAACTGAAGCAGAATACCGAGGAACAGTTAAGGCAGCATGTGAGGCAGTTTGGCTTCGTAGGATGCTTTCTGACATGCAAATGTCACAAGCAGGTCCTTCTCCCTTGTACACTGATAATCAAGGGGTGCTCAAACTGACCAAAAATCCAGTATTCCATGAACATACCAAGCATGTTGAGCTTCATTGTCACTACATCCGCAAGGTAGTAGAAGACGGATCAGTTCAGCTGCAATATGTTCCGACAGCAGATCAGACTACAAATATTTTCACCAAGTCTCTCAGTCCGGATAAGTTTGTCAAATTCAGGGGGCAATTTGGTGTAGTTGATAGGTTGACCATTAAGGGAGGGTGTTAGAATATTATATTCTTATGATGTTTAATGGTCAATATTATTTTGTATTGTATTAGTTTAGTTTTATATATTGTTTCTACAGTATCAGGTAGGTTGAGTTGGTCATTTCATTAAATGACTACAGTCTTTTGTATTTTCTTTATATTGTAATCCTTTTTCATGTTAATAGATAGAATGTTTTACCATTCACATCTACAAGGCAGGAGATAGATCTCAGAAAATAAAAAGCAATGATCCAACATGCATAGACCTGCTATCATTAGCCATTGGAACAATAACTTGGGAAGGACAATAGTCTTTAGCAAAGAAGAAAATATTTTAAGACTACTGTACTGTGGTCTACTGTATTACTTATTCAATCTTAATTCCCTTCATTTCAAAATTCATCTCCACAGTAGCCTATAACAGATGTCAAATAAGAACTCTAGGGTCTATATAGCATTAACAGTCATGTTTTTCTCCCAATATTATCTCTTTGTACCTTTGATGAGACTTGCTGAAGTATGACAAGCATGAAAAATTCAATATCTTCATTGAAATAATAATCTACGTTACTGAATCAGCTAGATATAGCCCCATTTCCAGGTTCAAACCGTATCAGAACCAGGTATCAATTGGAATCACCTGCAGAATTGAGCAGGATTCGGATTTTTTTAGCTAGCAATTTTAAGTCTAATCTAAGTTGAATCTATGCCAATGTTGGCAGATTTTTTAATGCATTTTTTTTATTTTGTGACAGATGAAACCCTTGTCCAAAAACAAATTATTTCACATTTCATGTGCTCAAAAAACATTCGCAGTAAAAATGCTTCCTTGTGATTTGCTTGGGACGGAATTTAGGGCATACTCATTTATTTTATAGTAATGCAAAAAAAGAGAAGGCAATAGATCTGGTTCCATACTCTATTAGAGATCTGGTTCCATACGTAGATTTACCAACACTTTGCCCGGGTGTGGGGAGAACAAGAATTTTATATGATCCGGTATGGACGCGTCCAGAGGAGCATTTTATTTTATACTTCTTTGGGCCCACTAGTCAGAGGGAAGGCGAATGTGTATTTCAACTTGTACCTTGAACAAAAGGTGCATATTATGCATCGTTATCCTTGTCTCTCAGGTTGTTCCATCTCTTTTGGGCCTCTGACTCCACTGCTGCTAAGTTAAAAATTAATTTAAAATACTCATTTATTTAGGTCAAACTCATTTATATACATACAATAGATTTTTTATCGTAATGTGTAATGCCAATTATAGCATCTCTACCCATTCCATAAATTCTATTTTTAACATGGTAATATTTATATACCATTTTTAATATTTATATTCTTTTTTTATTTTCAATATTTATATATTATTTTCTAATATTTACATAGAAATAAAAGTCTAATATAAATTTATATATTTAGACGTACAAATCTTACGAATTTGATATTATTAAAGTTTTATCATAATGTAAATTTAACATTACAAATCTACGATTTTAAAATGTAAATTATAAATTGTTTCAATTTTTGAATATCTATCATGACATTTAAGTTTGACAGCTTGATATCAAATTAGCATAATATATTTTAAATTTGTACTATGTAAGGCAGTTTTGTTTAAGATATGCTTGATATGTGATTATCTAAGCTTAGCTCATGTTTTTAGGCTACAAATATATTCATCATTTTTATATGTTTTTTGTATGGATGTGCCCAGAACATACCCAATACCAAAGAAAAATTTTCCATACCAATGTACCATACCCGTGTACCCGATTCCAATTCTGATACGGTAACTTAGATAAAAATTAATTACTAACATGCAAGGCCCCACAGAAAAAAAACTTACAACAAAACATAAATGATAAAACCACGAAAAAATATTTATTGGGATTAAAAAACCTATATATCAACTTCTTACTAAAGCCACAACTAGTTGAAAGAAACAACATTCAACTGAATATACAAACTCCAAAGAGTCAAAATGATAAAAACAAAAGTTCATAAACTTGTTTCTCATTCAAATCGAAAAATTGTCATCTTTTCAGTATACCTCCTCTAAAACTTTATGCAATCCATTTATTGACAATCGCATTGCTTGATAACAAAGTAAGATAAGAAGGTACAAAAAGAAGAGAAATGAGAAGTGATTAATACCTCGAGAAAAGCTTTGCAACCTCTTCACATTCTCTTGGATTATAAAACCAAATCCCAATCACTTCTTGGTTTGCATTTCGATAGAGTAAATAAGGAAGTTGTACTTCATATTCAAAATCACTGAGCAGATCTTCCACCAGATTCTCTGATTGAAATGCATGAAAAATAAATTATCAATATTTATATTAGTTTGCTTACTGTGCAACACAACACATGACAAAACAAAACAAGTTCTGATTGCATATCTAAATTTCAAAGCATACACCTCAGATCATAATAAATAAACAATTTTGCCAACTCATGCAATTGCTTGAGATATTTAGCGAACAGAAGCATGTTCTTCCTTGCATTATCCTATCTAATGCAAGATAACAGAAGTTAACCAAGTTGGTAACTCTTTTAAAGAAGCAAGTTATTTTAGCATCAGCCTTCAACAAGTACAAGAGAAACAAGTAATGACAAAGTCAATAAGACGAAAGCAGACAAGAAAATGCCACAACTTCATTTAGAAAAATAAACCAAACTTGAAAAATATTCAGAATTCCCATGAACATGTTAGATTTCAAAATAGGTTGAAAGAATGCACCAATCAGATAACACTGGAGTGTAGGAAAAAGGGGAACATCTGATGAGTTCCTAGACTGTCAAAATGAAGATGGTGTTAAATTGTTAATGAGCATAAATATTGAAATTAGGATAAAATTTCCAATAAGTTCACCATAATTTTTCATATTTGAAGTCTGCTATAACATATGTTCCATACAAAAGCTGCTAAGAAAAAACTTTAAGGAGTGAAATTTTTTCATAATGATAGAATGGGAGGCAAATATCTGTAATTCAAAAAATATATAATTTGTGTCGCAGGCAAAGTTTGAGGAAAATCATAGAATTTACTAAAATAAACGTATATTTTGGAAAATTTTAGAGGAAATCTATGTGCATTTTAGAGGAAAATCTAACAAGTAATATTTTAAGTAATGCTAATTGGCGAATATATTTTTTTTTGAATTTGTCAATAGTTAGCCAACTGGCAAAAAAAGAAACCCAGAGAAAATACCCAATTAAACTGCTTTCTCCAGAAGCAGACCAACTATCTTCCAATTAATATTTTAAGTTATGTTAGTTGGCAAATATAATTTTAGCCAACTGGCAAAAAATAACCCAAAGAAAATAAATTTTCATAGTTGCAGAAAAATGAACTCACATGTTAGGCAGACATAATTAAAAATGCCCACTTCAAAATATAGAACAAAATATCCAAAAAATATACCAGTACTACGCCGATTCATAACAATGAATTGAAACCGTGGTTGGGTCCTCCTGTGAACAAATGCCAATTTATTAGTCACACAGGATTTATCATTACAATCAGAGTTTTTATTAACAGAAATTGGAACTCATTATGCAGTGGGAAAGATTAAAATCATATATTGGTGGCAAATAAAAAAGTTAAATAAAATATAACCTCTTGACAACAAATAGAGATCCCTCCACATCTTTTCGACTCTGCACAAACAAATGACAACATTCAATAAGCAGTTGGAATTATTATCTTGTTCAAATTGAGAAAGTAAGAGAAATAAGACGTGTAAGGTTCAATGAAAATTGGGATCAGCTCAAGTGATCAATCAATGCCCTTTCACAACAAAGACCTATGTTCAAATCCACAGCAGACATGTTTAAATGCAAAATTAAGAGTAAATTTGATGAATCCAATCCTAAGTGCCATGTATTCAAGTATGGTTAATATTAGGACAATCTAGGAATAATTGAAATTACAATCAGCATAGCTATACAGCAATAAAAACCTCAAAATAAAACAAGAAAGGGAAAAGCATATTTAAAAGATTGAGTTGCAAGCTCCAACACGGAATATGTTCCGTTCTGATAAAACATGTAAATCAACAGCCTTTCATAGCAAAGAACTATATTCAACTCCACGATAAACATGTTGAGTGCAAAATTAAGACTAAATTTGTGGAATCCAATCCTAAGTTCCACGTATTTAAAAGTATAAATAATATTAAGGGTACTTGAGAATAACTTATATTGTGATTAGTGTAACGGTGCACAAATAAAAATTCAAAAGAAAACTTAAACAAGATATAAAAAAATATTTAATAGATTGAGTACATTACTCACACAAAATATTTCTTGCTCTAATGAGCCCAGACCAGGCAAGTCAATGAGCTTTCATAGCAAATACCAAAGTTCAAACTCCTTAATGAAATGTTAAATACTAAACTCTCTGCGCTCAAGAAAATTTGATATTATTAAAACTAACCTAAAATATAAAGATGAGCATAGTTGTGCAGAGTCAAAACTTCAAAGGCAAATACGAGAGAATAACTTATCCAATTGACTGAAAAAAATCCAACACCAAACATGTTTTACTTTAAGGACATGTTAAATGTAAAATTTCTATGTTCCCTGGGGATGGCTCCCACGGGTTTTTCTAGGCCACCCATCCCAGGGACACGAGGACAGCTTGGAGACACCCCCTACCCATCCCCAATTTATTTGTTTGCCCTAAACATCCCGAAAATGGGGGGGACTGATTGGGGACAGTTTTTCCTTGACTGTCCCAAGGACGACTGGCTGTCCTCACAGCTGTGCATGCACTTTTAATTAAAAAAGGTCTGAAATTAAAAAAAAAGACTTTTATTGTAATAACTCCACTGTTTCAGTTTAAATGCTCAACTCCAATAATAGGTTTCAACCTATACTTTCATGTGTGTGACCTTTGTTTAAAAAACATAACAGTTCATCAATACTGTATACTGTTTGGTAAGATCAAATCATTTGCATATGTACAAGTTTCCATGGTCCTCTTTACAAAGGAAATTAACATAATTGTGTATCCATACTCATGTTTTTCTGTTTAATAGATTTGGTCTGATATCATACGGTTCAACCTAACAATGTATATACAATTTCCTTACTGAAGTATAATCATGGAAATATACTAGCACTATATCTCATAATGCAACGACTATAGGTCATTAATGCTCATATTAATAGTACCCTACAGAATCTACCTCAGCAGGATAATGTAGAAAAATTGCAACAACTTTATACCAAGTTATGCACTTGATATGAAGGTACAGATCTTCCTTAACAAATAGTTAAAAGATATCCACATCAAGTTAGTGTGAACTATATCACAGTGACTTTAAGTTCACTGTCACAGAGATATCAAACTTATCAACAATGAAATTATAAAAGCAATTAAATTTTGAGTTTTGACATTTATTAATTTGTTTGACTCTCATCTGAACTCTCAAGTCAATTCTAATGTTGTGTATTAAGGATTCTATAATGTATCTAATGAATGTTTTGTCAATGTTATCATAAAAAATATTTGAAATTTCCCTATATTTTAAAAAATTTCCCTATTTTTATATAACCATCCCCTTTGCTGTCCCCTGCTGTCGCCTAAAATGGTCTCTAAATAGTCTGTCCCGGAAACAAATCCCCCCGTCCCCTGGCATCCCTGTCCTGGAAACTTGTTGGAACATAGTAAAATTTTGAATAAATTGTGGCATCCAATCATAAGTGCCTTGTACTTGAGAATAAGTGATATTATCACTACACAAGAATATAAAGGGAAGCATAGTTTTGCAGATGCAAGAACTTCAAAATCAAACAAGAAAAAAATCTATTTAATAGACTGACAAAGATACTTCAACACCAAACGAGTTTCACTGTGAGAAGCCAATGCCAAGTAAATCAATGGGAAAGATTGAAGCTCAAATCCCTTAACAGACAATATTGAATGTAAAATTGACTGTAAATTATGGTATCCGATCCTGATTTCTGCAATCTCAAGAATGTACAATGTTGAGAGCATTCAAGAATAATTGATATTGAGGCTAGCATAGCTGCACAGAGATAAAAACTTAATAGCAAGTAACAACGAAAAAGCTTATTAATAGAATGAGAAAGGTACTCCAAAGATGTACACATTTTTCTCTAATGAGTTGAGCCCAGTTGCAAGCCCTCTGTCATGTAAAAAATTATGTCTGAATCCCTTGTAGACATATTGAAGTATAAAATTGACAGCAAATCGCAGCATTGAATGCTACAGTCCATGCACTCAAGAGTAAGTGATATTAGAATACTTAAAATAATTTGAATTTGGACTACCATAGCAATGCAGATATAAAAATTAGAAAGAAAATAAGAAAAAATGACTAATTTAGAAGGCAAAGATAAAACCCTCATATATAGAAAACATTTCAATCTTATGAGCCACCCAAGGATAGATCTGAGCCCTCTTCTTGGAAAAATCCATTTTCAGATTCCTGCTGGTGGCCCAGGCGGTTAGGGAGGACTTCTCGACCTTCTTATCCATCACCAGGTCACAGGAACCACAGGGTTTCACCCAAACATATAGAGCTTAAAATTGAGACTAAACTGCAACTTCAACCCTAGATGCGGTGTTGTTAAGAACTCTAAATGATTGATATTAAGACTACTCAAGAATTTTTTATATCAGGGTGTGTAAGCTATAAACTTGACAGAAAACAATATACCCAATAAACAGAAAAAGACATCAAATGAGATGTGTTCAGGTAGCAAAAGAAAATTAGCTCTCAAACTAAAGACATAAGTTCAAATCCCAGTAGTCATGATAAAGAGTTACAAGTGGGTTAAATACTGCATCCAACAAGCTGAGCACCAAATGGGATAAACTTGAATAGCAAAAGTAAATTGGTTCGCAAAGCAGATACCCGAATTCAAACCCTAGTAGAGTTAAAAATGGATAAAATAACACGTTGAACAAGCTCAACATCAGGTAGCAAACATTGATTGGTTATTAAAGTGAAGAGTCAGATTCAAATACTAGTAAATATGATAACGAGTTAACACTATGTAAAATACCAATTCAACAAACCGAGCATCAAATCGGATGAGCTCATATAGCAAAAGCAAATTGGTTAATCAAAGTGCCAAACCGGATTCATATCCTAATGGACATGATAGAGAGTCAAAATTGAATAAAATGCTGCATCCAACAAGCTGACTGCCGAATGGTATAGACACGGGTGGCAAATGTAAATTGGCTCCGAAAGTTGAGACTCCTGGTAGATATGATAGAGAGTTAAAATTGAATAAAATCCTGCATCCAACAAGCTGACCGTTGAATGGGACAAGCTAGGGTAGCCGATGTGAAATGGCTCAGAAAATTGAGACCCAGGTTCAAATCCTAGTACACATGATAAAAAGTTAAAATTGGATAAAACACTGCATCCAAAAAGCTGAATGTTGAATGGGATGAAATCAAGTAACAAAAATAAACTGGCTCACCGGTTCAAATTCTGGTAGATATGGCAAAGAGTTAAAATTGGGTAAAATGCCACATCCAACAAGCTGGGTGAGGCCAAGGCAATCTCCAAGAAAAGATAACTCTTGGCCGTGGCATCTAAGCCAAAGGTTGTCCGAAAAGAAAAAAATTTACCAAAGTAAACAAACAAAAAATACTCGACATAAACGCCATTTGTGTTTGATGAGCCCTAGCTAAGTTTGACGAAATAAATACCCACACCCACCAGAATCTAACCTTAATATATATGCTTAAAACATAAAATTTGAAAACCACAGAACTAATGGCTACAAATCAAAAACCAGAATTCCTTTTTAAAAAGAAAAAGATGAAAGAGATCGAGGTTCCGATACCCATTGAGTGAGGTCAACATTGAAGTCGTACAAAGTCACGTGAGCTGCCGTGGTGAGAATTTCTTCGACATGGCGATCGATCCGCTGAAGAACAGTTAAATTGGAGTCGTTGGTGGCCTGCTGGCTTAGCTGCGGAATTATTTTACCGTTCTGAGACATTGTATTTGGAATCACCTCTCTCGTTCTCTGTTATGTCACATTCGGCTGAATTATGTTCTCAACTGCTCATATGAGGAGAGACCTGAGCATGTATGCCCTGCTGTTTCCGTTTGTGGGCTTTCCTTTCAAAAAAGCTTTATGGACAAAACAATCAGGGCGAAAAAAAGACTATTATATCAAAGAATTCAATCCTAAGGGGGACCATGATGAAAAGGCATATATAGGAGCAAATATTAAATGGAGAGCAAAGATGTTGATAGTTCAACTCCGAACTAGTTCACATCGTCTTAGATGTGAGACGGGCAGATGGATGGTTCCTAAAGAAGAGTGGGAAGAAAGAATATGTCGTTTTTGCGACATGGGATTAGTGGAGACAGAGTGGCACTTTGTTATGGAGTGTTCAGCATACAAAGATATTCGGGTCACTTATGGGGACATCTTACAAGTGGACAACTTAAATACCTTGTTTGAGGAGGAAAGGTTGGTCAAATCTGCAAATTACATCATCAAAATTCACTGTCGTAGAGCTAATCTCGAGCGAAGATCTCAGGCTGTTTAGGGTCTTCTCTTTTCGGTGGTGGTCTTGTGCTGTTCCTGGGTCCCATAGGCTGTTGTGGCCTCGTGGACGTTATTAAAATATTTCATTTCATTTCATTTCATTTCATTTCTAGTAAGGCGAATCAGTTTCAAGAGGAATTCTTATTTTTTCTTGGGTGTCCTTTTTTGGTGATTTATGTCGGCGCTACAAATCTTTATTGATGATTTTACTTCGGAGGAATTTAAGATTTTAGTATGAGCCATTTAAGGGTGGGTCACGCAATTTGCGTATGACAGATTAGACCCTTTCGATGGGTATGTGGTATAGAATAAAAATGAAATGTAGAAATTTAATGCTGTGCGCCAAACTTTAAGGGATTAAGAGCTGTGGCTCTAATTTCATTTTATTTTATTTTTAATGTTAGGATCTTTTATTACAGATTTTATTAAAAAAAAAAATCAGTCTCCCTTCTTTAAATAAGGGGTTATGTTGTTTATTTTTAGGTGGTTTTCATATTTGATACAGATTTCATTGTAGTTTGTACAACGTAGGATGACATATTATTTTATCTCTTCCACCTCTTTGTTACAAAATAGGCACCTTCTCATTTTCCATTCTTTCTTAGGTAAAATCTATATACTAATCTTGTACCTAAGATGATGTGATCCAATGTTCAACTAGATAATTGACAACTTTGTTTTCTCATTATTGTAACTATCATGTATACATGTTTTCATCATATTCTCATGTGGAATTGAACTCTTTGTCAGAATACACTTTCTTTGAACCAATGTGCTTTATTCATATGGCAATCTTGAATTTTTCTAGCATATATTTTTTATTATTTCCTCACTAGTGGTTGGGCACTCTTGCAAATCAATGTCTCATTTACACATCCATTTGTTATTTAGTTTCATCTACATGTTATTCATTCAACTTAGTTCCTCCTCCACAACTATTGTAGGCTAGTGATGGTTCTCTATGCTTTAAACATTTTTTAGATTTAACTTATTGTTTGAGTTATCATTGACACCTCCAACGAGAAGGTATCTACTTTAGCCAATAGAATATTATATGGAACTAAAGTTTTGATTTTGAGGTTGCTTGTGATTAAGTGATTTTGAATTATTTCTAACTACCTTCATTTGTGATTTAGCATACTACTCCCCTATACTTCACACTCATTAAGGACAACCAATGTGATAAGTAAGTCAAAAAGGATTTTTTTTTGGTTTTCCAATTGCATAATTCAACATTCTTACATAAAATTTGCAGTAAGTATAAAGATTTCCAACCTCCAGTATCATTTTTACCTTGCAAGTCTCTCAATTGAGCCTATTGTGGAAATTAATCCCAAGGTACTTGTATTCTTCCACTATTTCCAACAAGCTTTCTTCAAAAAGAAAACAAAATTGTTCAATTTTCTTCTTAACAAAAAAATCATGACTTTGGTTTTTGCCAATGTTCACTTGCATTTGACCTTCTCGTAAAAATTTCTAAGGCCCCCAAATGCTCTCTCAAACCGTGAGTTGTTTTTTGTAAAGGATGAGATTGTTGTCCTATAAGAGTAACTTCACCATGTATCCAATAAGTTGAACACCCTACCCCCACGGTTTTGTTTAACCATTCTTGAAGTTTATCAATGTATAACCCAAACAAAGTGTGGGGAGAGAGGCCAACCCTATTTGACACTAATATTACTTCTAAAGCATTATTACATTACATTTTTTGTTTTCATTTTAGCTCTAATCTACTCATAAATCCTATGAACTACCACTCTATGTTCATTTGGGATTTTGAGTTCCTCCATCCTTATCCAAATCTTGTCCTTGGGCACCATGTTAAAAAAATTAATAAAAAAAAGAAACAAAAAGATTCTTCTCTCTAAGTGTCCCATATTTTTTTAATCAAGTGCTTATAGGTTCAATGCAATGATCAATAATGGAGTGTCTTGGCCTAAAACCTTTTTGCTCTTTTTCTCTTTTTTTCTATCTAGCTACTAATTCAATATGTTATCGTGTTTCAAATAAAAATTTTAAAAGAGGGTTGGTTGTAATAATGTGATATTTAGATGGATTATTAATATCTCTACTTTTATAGAGACAAACAATGACACTAGTCATCTACTATATTGGGAAGTCATCTTGAATGACATGAATTTCATAAATCTCAACATGTTATGTGTCCAAGCATACCCATTTGTGTGAAACTTTATAGCCACTCGTGCTAGTTATAACATCTAGCCTTTTTGTAATTTGTTTATGTGGAGTCACATATATATTGTGCACGTCTAGTTAAGTTACACTATTGTTATAGTCCCCTATAATAAGGATGACTTCTCTCTAGCTTCGTCATCTCATATTCACCCATAGGCAAGCTTGTGCCTCTACAAATTTGGGATCATGGTGGATTGTGTTATTTTGTATGAGTTGAGTTGTTTGGTTTTGCCACAACCTTATCCAACTAAGCTTCTAGCTATCCAACTGAGATATTATTATAATCTTTTAATTATTTGTTCTTGAAATGGTGTATATCACTATCATTTGAGAACTCTCTTATGAAACCATTAATCATATTTATTGACATTGGGTAACAATTGTAGATTGTGGGCAAGCTTATTATATGAACTATCAATAAATATTATTCGTTTATAATGAAATGTGTATTATTTGTTTGTTATGATTATCAGCATAAGTGTGACTGGCTTCTTTAATTCTTTTATTTGAAATGAAATGGTTGATAAGAGTGATGATTTACAATCAAAATCATTTTTCCAATGTATAAGATATAGTCAATAAAATTCTTTAAATATTTTCTCCTAGTCTATATATGATCATTTTTTCTTAATGAAAAATATGATATATATATTGTTGGAAATGCAAGTCCTTGTTTTCTTGTACATTTGAATATTTGGACCAATGGATAAGACAACCATTTTTTTACAAATTTTCCATGTGACTAGTTTAGTTAGTAATAATTCATTTTTTAGTTTTTTGTATTTTATTATTATTAAGAACACTTAAAGGCACTACCGGATGGTCAATAGGCACATATTTTAAATAGTCATATTGTCCAAGCATTGCAAATTAAGTTGTTTTGTCAAAGTCCTTCAATGCAATGCTTGGTTGATAAGACTATTTATATATGTTCTTTCAATCATCCAAAAGCATCTTTAGGTACTTATCAATTCATAAATATCTTGTGGATTTAATAATTTAAGATATTTTAATTAATATATTAAAAAGAAGTGACTTTAATATATCATAATTCATCAATATCAATAATTATTTACAACAACACCAAGAATGGTTATAGAAAGTATCAACCACAAGAATTTTAATTTATTTAAATTTGTATCGATAATGTATCTTTTTATATAACATTATAATTATTCTAAAATAATAGATAATTGATTTTATACCATGCTTGAATATACAATTGCAATATCTTATTAGTTGATAGGCTACATATAGTGAGATTTGAACCTAAAACAAGTCTCATGGCTACAGACCACTGTTGAGTCATCAAAAAACAAGTTTCAACTGTTGTTTAGTGGTAAAATCTTTCAAAATCTCACTTATCACATAAAATCCAAATAAATATTGATTTGAAAACTGGAAGGGAACATTCTATTTCCATTTTCAGTGTTTTTTTTATCAATTTGATGGCAACTTTCTTTTTTCATTTGCATTGCTTTATGTTTTAAATCTGTACGCAAATATTTCTTAATTAGATAATACTCAATTTCTTTAAGGGAAAAATTTAGATTTGTCTAAGTTTATTTCATTCTATTATTTAGCACTTATTATTAATTGTTTAATCCAACCACATGCAATTGGAATTTGCAGTGCATCCATACACAAACACATACTCTCTAACATATTAGCTTACATATCTTTTTCTATCAACGTAATACTTGAACCTCCTTTAGGTGCAAGTGCTAGTGTATAATACAAACATATGTTACAAAAGGATGACCAAAACATTTAGAAAAAAACACATCATGAGTTATAACATTAAATACATAAACATCATTAATATACTTTATACAATGTTATAGTGTAAATGCCATTAAATATATAAGTATAATTAATATGATTTATACAATATTATTGTGTAATTATAATCTAATCATAAAAGATTTTCAAAATATGTTCTAATTATAAAATATGTCTCATAAATTTTGATAACACACCTCTCTAAAACATAGTTAATCAACAAAACACAGAGATGGATTTAAGCAGTGGTTAAACAATTCCACCAGATCTTACTATAGAACACTAGGCAAACAACTAACCAATACAACACAAAGGTGGCAGGGACCTCCCAAATGCATTGCTATTTCAAGCATTCAAAGAACAACATTTAAGTTGCACCTAACTCATTCATTATTACATAAAACAAACTTCCAGTATAAGGTGACAAGAAGTTGAACCAAGTTTATAATCCAAATAGGAAAACAAACTTTATTCATAAACCAAAAAGGTGGTTATATAGATGTTGAAAGAATCAATCTCTATGTTGAAAACCTACTCCATTGTGCCTCTGCAAGCACTACAAATTGTAATCACTGCTCTGGTCAAATAACTTCTCTCTTACACTATTCCCTAGCTTCTGGTGCAACAACACCATTAAACAAAATTTGCCAAACAAGGAGGATTATGAGTAGGCTTTAGGATTTTGGGAGATTTTGCATAAAATAAGGTCTTGAAGACCATTTATTAATTTAATTATTCATAATTGGTGATATTTAGGTGTCTAGGTGGTTTAGCCTTCAAAATGTGCAAAAATATTGAAAAGTTGCAAATTGTGCGAAATTACAAATTTGAAAATGTTGTAAAAGGACAAGTTTAGAAGACCAATGGTCACTAGGATTTGAATGGTCATTTGAGGGAGTTAGAGAAGTTTTGTTTTGGTGGGAAACATCTTAAATATCATGAAGAACTCGATGGAAAGGTTGTTGAAACACATTTGAAGATTGAAACAATAATAATACTCTATTTTTCTGTATTTTTTTAAGTTTGTAGTGACTGTACAGCCCGTACATCACCTTCTTGATTCAATTTCCTTTGGGATTGCACAGTAGATTGTTTTTTATTTCATTTGAATCTATTTTTAAGTTTTCTCAGCAAATTTGGTGCATTTTATTGTCAATTTACTAAGACCGGCCTGAGTTTGCAAATTTAAGGGTTTGTGAGTCATTAAAATGGAATATTGACCCATTCCTCTCATTGCAGCCATTGTAACTTGAGGAATGGGTCTGCAACATCAATAAACAGGTGTGTTAATGCTGAGAGAGTGCAGGGGAGGTCTAAAGGTGTGTTGGGCATGAATCCCTAGAGTGAAATTTAGTGTTTTCCATGTGTAAAAGAGAGGTTTTGATATAAAATTGTGTGAATCTGGTTGGGGCAGAATTGTTTCATGGTAGATTGAGTTTTTGCATGCCATTTTGGACCTATTTGAAGTGTTGACAAGATTGTGTGAGGGTTGGATGAGTTATTTTCAATAAGCCCTAGGTTATTTGGCTTAAAAGGAGGGTTTTGTGATTTGACACTTGGGTGAATGGTTTTCTAAGAATAAATGGTGGATTCCTTGGTTTGAGCACTTTTAGATTTCTTCCCAATTGATTTTGGTGGATTTTTAAAATCTTTGAGGCAAGGTCCTTTGGAAAATAGGCCTAATTTGAAGGCTAGAAAGCGTAGAAACTTGTTTTTGTTGAAATTGTTGCAAAGTAACATATTGAGACTTGTTGATATGTTTTTTAACACCAAAATGGGTCCCTGAAAAGTTGTTGGTCCTATTCTGAAAAGATCACATTGAATAGTTATACCCGAATGAGCCAGTTTCCAATGCTACAAGGAATTGAGTGGGTTTGGTGAGATAGTGTGAGTTTGTGGGTTTGATGATTTGACAAGTGTTGTTGTTGGTTGATGTTGTGTGAGTTTGGTTGCAGGACCTCCCCTGGTTGCATCAACTTCTTTCTTTATTGTTGTTATCGTTTCCTTCATGTGAACTTATTCTACTCTATTTGCCTTCTCCAAGCTCATAATCGACTTCTTCCAAATAGAAACCCTATCGACTTCTCCAAGACTTCCCATGGGCTATACCCAAACTATGACATTTCCCTCTTTCCATTGCTATCGGTTCAAGCTCATTTCTTATTCGTTATACAAGTAAACCCTACATCATGTAAAGTGCATCCCTTCCTAGAAAACAACTCTTTACCCAATTAAGTCATCCACATTCTTCTCACAGGTGGGTAACTTCTTTTCAAAACAGTTATGTGTCTCTTCTTTTCTACAAATTGACCTCTTTCTAACAAAGTCAATCCTTTGTTTTCTAATTGTTTTTCCCCTTCTTGCACAGGCAAAGCCCTCGAGATGCATCCATCCTCTCCCTTTATTTTCCTTGATTAGTTCTTCCAACTGTCCATCCCTACCAACCATCAATCCAACTTCCACAAAACTGAATCGATCCATTCCTCCATAAACAAAGGTTAACAAAACATCAAATAGTAAATTAAAAGACTTAAATGTCATGATGCTCCTGCATAAAAATTTAAAATAAATCGATTTCCCTTTATAAATAAAATATAATTTCAACTAATTATCGATAAAGATATTTTTTGTTTCATGTATTACTGGTTAGGTTTAGTGGTGTTGATAGGTTAAAACTTAAATCTTAAGAGGTTCCTTTCACCTCTATATTTTTTACAAACACAATTTTGCTACCATTGCCTTATATAGGCCAAATCAATTTTTTGGTTATGATCCATGTATTTTATAAAAAAAAATGATCCATGTTATAATCTAGATTTATGTGCATGACAAACAATCAAAGTGATTGCATAAACTGCAAAATATTATCTTAGAATTATTGGTGAATAAATGACCATTTAGATTATTAATTCATAGTGTTTATGTTCACTTTATTTTTGAGGTTCAATATGATAAAATTGGTCTTTTGTGGTTCAAACCACAGAGAGAAAAGTGGAGGTGCAACTACTTTAACTAATCTCCAAGTAAGAATATTCATAATAAATCAAAGGTGTATTTAGGTTATCCACGATGAAAATAATACTATCTAGTGTGGAGATAATATTTATTTTCAATATAACACCTTTGGCATTGGGGTGAAATTTGAATATGATAAAAGACTCTCGAGAAAAAAAGTAACCTTATTTTTCATAAATGTAGTTTTCTCTTATATAAACAAGCATTGATTAATTGAAATCGCATCAATATTTTGGTACAAAATACAATAAAAGTAATATTCTAAGCTCTAAATCTAAATTATATATAAAATATCACACCATGTGAGTATGTCAAAGATGATGACTTGGTATGGGATAAAAGAGTTTCAAATGATGATGAAATGGACTAGAAAAAAATATTTTAAATATTTTATAAAGAACAGGATCTTGGATTAGACTATAATTGACCTAAAATAAATAAAAATTTAGTAAAACACAAGGATTTGTAATATTTTTATTTTTTCAAAAATATTTTGTTGGTTATTTACTCTAATTATGCTTTGAGACTTTGGAGAAAACTTTTTGCAATTGAATAGTGAAAGAGTTTTTTAGGATTTGGAAAAGTTCTACAACTAGTTTTAAATCTATAAAGCCTCTTTGTAGATAAAAGGAGCTCCATAAACTTCTACAGTATAAACAATACATACATAATCTAACAAATTAATATAACTAAAAAGAAAACAAACACATAATACACATTTCACTAGGGAGAAACCTTACAAGTAAAAAAATCTAAAGTAATAACCTTCTTCACTATTGCATAAAAACTCAATTATTCACAATATAATAATAAACCTCTTATTTGACCCTTATGAATATGTGGATAGTAATAGGCACATAAAAATGGTTCATGAATGATTTAAAAATACAATAGAACCATGGGTGAAAATAAAAATTCCAATAAAGCACCCATTTTTTTCCAAAAAAATGTATTTTTTTATTAGTAGTGGTTCCTCCATTTGACCATAAAACATGAAAAATATAAAACAAACTTCTAACAATTGATGCAAGTGACTTCCAATGTATCATAATTTATTAATATAGATAATTATTTGGAAAGACATAAAAATGGAAATATATATCCACTTCTAAAATTTGTTGAGAAAAAAGAGATCTTGTTTTGATTATAAGGGAAAAGCAGGTTTTGAAGGGACCCGAAACCCTTTACAACAAAAGACACAAAATGCTGCTAGAAAAAAGAGATCTTGTTAAAGACTATTACAGTTGAATTAAGGTTACAAATGTAAAATATATATGCTTAAAGCAAATTTTAATGCATTTATTTTGATTTATTGATAAGAATGTGACAATCTACAACATATGCAAGTTTCAACTTTAAATGTGTTTTAAATGACCATCCTTTATGTGTTTTATGAGATGTAGATTGAAGCAATGTAATTCTTAATAATGATTATTTTGAAAACACTACATATAATTAGATTCTAAAATAAAATTAAAATAATACAAAAATAGAAAATTATAATAATGTATAAAATTTATTTTGATGAAAATAGGCGTTTTCTTTTGTTGTGTTGTTGATCTTTTGTGTTTTGTATGTTCTTATTATTTAGTTTGTTTGGCTAGTATCATATCTCATGGTACTTATTTGGTTTTCTTAGTGGATTATGTTTCTTTGTAAAAGGGTATGGGGCCTTTGAAATCTCAATTTTATCTATAGAAAAAACAACATATAGAATTTCAATGTATACAAACACTTCAACCCCATGTTACATAAATACTGCTTTGAAGCATAATAATTACTTACAAAGAATATCCTATAGTAATAACACTTGGATCATATATTATTTTCTTCTCACAACAAACTCTACACCTCGTTGGGAGGATTGAAACTCACTCTTGGTTGCATGGATGTTTGAATTACATTTCAATAATTATGCGTCTAAATTTTTTCAACAAATCACACTTATAAATCATTTTGCAAACACTAGGTAAACAATTATTAAAATACAAAGGCATTTGACTAATGTGATTTTTAACTCTGTGAAAAAATTCCCACTAATATTAGACTATGCTTTCCAACATATACCTTAAAAAATAGTTGTGTTGTTCCAACAAATAAACCATCTCTCCTTGCAATGTCTTCTTTGTGCAAGCTATGCCACTTAAAACTTCAGTTTCTACCACTCCAAAACCATAGACATGTGCCTTCTTAATGAAATACAATTTTAAAACATATTTTAGATCTATGTATCCATTGGAAAAATTAAAAATTAATTTAAAATTGTAAATTTCATGTATCATTTTACAATTTTGGTAGTAGTACTAAATGTCAAAATTTTATTTTGGAAAAAATAATCTTGGGAAATCTTATAGTGTTCTTAGCACTATGGTGTTGTCACAAGTTTTCTCTTAGTCAAGTAACTTAGCCAATCCAAAGATTTTTTGGATTCAAATGTTGATCTAGAACAATGTTTGATGTTTTGATATCTTGATGTATAATTTGTAGTCTAGATCCTTCATGAAAATATGTAAGGTCATGTGCAAATATAATGTAAATGTTGTATAATTAAGGCTAGTCAAGATTAAGTCTGAATTCTTGAGGATCCATAAATTATATTACATTTTAGTAGATATTTTCAGGTTTCTAATTATATATTGTCAATAAATTTATTATTTTGTGAATAGATGCAATATATGATCCATATACAATTTAATTTTTATACGAGAATTTATTAGAACATGTACCAAACAAACAATGAGATAATTGTTGTTCACCATGTATTTATAAACCAAGAGTAGCTTTTGTTTTACCTCTATGAAACAATCGTACAAGTCCACAAGACTGAGATGTTGCATTATAGATTTTATACCGAGTTCATTAAGAAACTATTGAAAGTCTTGTATTGACTTTGGAAGCATCTAACTGGATACAACCATTTTCTATTTAGTAAGAATTAAAGAAATTGTTATAGAAGCCACTCTTTCTCAAGCCCATTTCAATTAAGACTATACAAAGTGCAACTTAGTCCAATATCAATGTGGGTATTAATATACCTTGAAAATGAAACCAAATATGTCTTTTCTCATCTTATTCTTAGGGTTAAAGTCATTGGGGGTATTTTTAATCCCCTCTAGACTAAATGTATTAAATATTATTTGTATTTGTTAGTTTTGTATAAGCATTTAGATAATCTCGTGTCAATGCAATTGTTGACATATCCTTAGTAATACACTAGAGTATGAGATGTGACACAAATGAATAGTGGCTGCAAGAAAGACATATTTCTCATTACCTATATCATCATTGGTTGTAAAGAATTTCTCTTCATTCTATTCCTTTTTGTAATAAATATGAATGGAAATCACACTACAAATCATAAATCATTAATGCTCCAAAAAATATTTTAATAATCATACTTTTGTTTCTTCTATTTCTACCATTTATTTTGCTATTGATTTATTTATTTATGTTAGATATACAACTCATATGTGATCTATAAATTGAAGAATTTGAGTATAAATAAAATATATTTTTATCAAATGTGTTACTAAAATAATTGTCTAAAATTTAAAATTATGGTAATTATTTAGATTAAAAAAATCAAATTCTTTAGGCTTAAGCTATCAAATCATGTCATCTAACCTTGAAGTGAATAGAATTTCAAATTATTTAATTATACTAATAAATACACTTTATATGCCATTATATAGAAATATTCAATACATAAGGACATTGTTTGCATCCCTAAAATAAATTTATAAACACACATACCTATACAACCACATGCTTTCAAATATTAAGGCACACAATTGCCTACTTGTTGTTATACTCCATGTACAAAAACTAAACAATAAATTATGTAGCAAATTATGTATTCATCTAATATCTAAAATTATTTGTACAAGATAAGATGAAGAATGGTAATAGTAAAACTAGTGATACCATTGTTGATTCTCATAGTGCTAGCACCAATAGTTCATAGAGGAATAAACCAATGCAAATGATGCAAGAATGCAAGGATGGGTACCAACTACAAATCGATGTTAAGTACCCATTTTATAAATTGTGTCTCACAATTGGAGCAAAGGAGAAAAGCCACATGGGAAAAAATCCCTATCCAAAAGAGAATGCATGAAAACAAACATGTACAAGTGATGAAAGGAGGAATCATCAATACCCCCCAAGTATTACATCAATCATAAATATACAATTCATAGCCCCCCATAAGAGGGAAAGAGAGAGACTATGTAACCCCTCCATAATGTATAGTCTCCTTCAAAAATGGTAATTTTTTAAAGAAAAAACATGATCCAATGCCTATAAACAACATTCCTCCCTTTGGGAAGAAACAAAACCGAGAAAGACATAGGAACTTTCTCCTTTCCAGATAACAATTGATAGGAAGAAGCATAAATATGTATGATGATGTCTCTAGAGTCTAATCATGTGTTGACATGTTCATGGTAGATGATGATACCACAATCAAATCATGTACATGCACAATCAATGAAGAAGGTGGCAAACCAAGACTATGTGGAAACTGATAATAAACAAGATCCAAATACAATGATGGTTTGACAATAGTAGTAGTGCAATGAATATCATCAAAGAGGAGAGATAACCCCTCAAATGTGTCCTCCAAATCTGAAATGTGAGACTCCATAAATAAGTTTGAAATACATGTTAACAAAACATCCCATAAAGATATATCTGAAAGAGTATGATTTACCTGTTGTAAAGAATCACTATAAGCTTTCAAAGAAGCAAATTTGAACTTTGATGAAGTAACAAAAGATTGATGGTCAGGACTAAATAAGAATTATGGGAGCCCCAATCAATGACTTTGCATAAGGAACCACTGAAGGTGAAGGAACAACAAACATCTCTAATGGAGAAGGAGAATCTAAAAAAAAAACTCATCATCCTCATCTGACGATTCAAAGTGATCCAAAGACTCAAACTCTCAAATAATATCATATCCATAGGGTATCCTATCTGAAATATGAAGAGGCACAAGATAGTCTAAAGCAAGATCATTTAGGAATGGTTGAGTATCAGGATCTGTATATATCTCCCAAATTTTAGTCCAAAGAACATGAGGAAACTCAAAATGAACAAGAGCATTCAAAATGATATCATTAACATGCATAGCAATAACTCCTAAGACACAATCCCTTTTCCAATTCCAAGAAAATTTCTTACTATCAGTACATGGATGGGGAACAAGACCATACAAATGTGGCAACAAATTAAGACAACAAAGATGTTTTATGATGTCATCTCTCCATTGTTTATAGTTTCCCTTTTCAAGATGATTAGAGAAGGATGAAATGAAAAACCCTTAATTCAAACTATCAGAGATCTCCAAATGTATAAAGACATTTCTTTTTTAAACAACAAATAGAAACCCCCAAATACAATGTATAATGTAAATGAAGCCTTCCCAAAAAGACAAAACTTCTCTAGGTGTCAAGATGTTGAAGTAATAAGTCACAATCCAAAATTTGTAAATACTAAATAAAATATATATGGGGTTGAATCTAGAAAGAGTGAGTGGATACAAAAATAGAGCTCCTCAATACCTTTTTGATGCCGCAAGAATCATGAAAAAGGAGATCCAAAAAAATTTATGAGCTCGAAGGTCCAAATGGGAGATATGAATTCAAACAAAAATAAAATGCACCTATAGTAAAATCTAGGAACAATACTTGCACCACTATGAAGTACATGGAACTAACTTTTTGTCAATATCTTGTTTGCAAATTTTTGACATCTTGGTGGAAAGTTATGGAAAAATGAAAAAAGGCCCAATTTGGGCACTTGTGGGTTTAATTAAGCCCCCTGGGGACTGACCAGTGGTCTTCCATGTGACCACACAGCTAGTAGGAGTAAAAAATTCTATTGCTCAAGCAACAATTGAAGTTTGGTGGCAGACAGAGCCACACCACTCATAGACAATTAAACCTCCTTTGCTATCAATATGACCAAGTGATTGATAAATCAACAACCAAGGCCTTAAAACCAATGGTTTTTTTTATAAATTTTTAAATAATTTATAAAATGCCCCATTCCTAACACAATAGATTTGACGTCTACTTATGATAAAAAAGTATGAAGACTACATAGAGGAGTACATGAGAGCATATGGATCAAATATTAAACTAGAATATGCCTTTTGACAACTACGACTGGGCTTACATTTGTTAATGGTACACTACACCTTGTGCAATGTACAAACCATATGATACAAATTTCATATAGATGTACAAATGAGAATAATGGTGAGGGATGAAAATTTTATCTAAAGGCATGGGGAAAAAGTCTCTGATTTGGATGAATTGACAAATGATCTTAGGGTCTTTGGGCCTCCTGAATGTGATAGCAAGGTCTTTTGGACTCAAAATGCTTCCAAATTGCAACTACCTCCTAGATCTCGAAACCACTTATGAGCTTCAAACCCACATGGATCTAGCTTCACATGTCCAATTTGGATGAAACAAAAGGAAAATTTGACTTTCTTGGACTCCCTAAACTCAATGGTGAGATTAGATAGGCACCAACATGTACTAAAATAAATCTACAATATAAAGCCACAAAGAGAAAACCCTAAAATCTAGTATTTCTATCAAGTTTTTATGATTCTCCATGTCATTATATGATGCAAGAGAAGAGAATACTCAACTTTTCAAGATCCGCCAAGATTTTCAATCTAGCAATATCGTGTGCCCAAAATCACTCTTAGATTTGAGGATTTTGCATATATGGAGCTCTAATACCATGTAGGAGCTAAAAGTTAACTCACACCCAAGATCACCTACAAAATAGAAGATAACCTTCCATAATAAATTATGGCAAGATAATAGCTTGCTTGGTATTATAATTGAAAATGTGTAAGAGCCTTGCTTAAATTGACAATGTGAAAGATAAAATTAAACAAGATCATGTCATGTGTCTTTATCCTATAACATGAGACAACTAACATAACAAATATTAGACAACGTAGAACATAAGAAGCAAATGACATAAGCTAAGATAATATCTAAATAACAACTAAGGCTTCTAAAAATATTCCTAGGGCCTAAGTAAACTTGACCTTTGAATAGGACTTTCCACTCGATTAGATAGGTAAAATACCATATTCACACCAAAAGTGATTGATCCCATTCTTGATCATATTATAACAAGGTTTGGTGTCCAAACAAAATCATAGTAGACAATGCTATGTGTATTTGATCAATAAAGTATGTTAATCTCTATTTTGAGAATGAAATTATTATCTCTCATTCATCCTCATATCATCAATAGGGGAATGGATATGCTAAATCAAGTAATCAAAACTTGGTGAAGATTATTAAAATATTACTTTTTTTCAAAACAGGGAAGCTTAGGACTCTAAGTTGAGACTAGATATATGTGTTGACAAAGTGACACTAAAGAAATCTACTAGAAATTTTCCTTTTGAAATAGTGAATGGAGCTAATTTAGTGCTACAATTAATAATTTATTGTCAATATACAAATTATATAAAAGCCCAGTCAAGAAATTGATGATGCTTTGACTTGTAGATTCAACTAGTTGAACTTGATGAGAGTAGGAAAAGGGCTCAAATAGTCAACATGAGGAAGTAATAGTAGGTGAAATATATGTTTTACAAAAGGGCCAACATTAGAAATTTTAAGATTGAAGATTCAGTCCTAGTATGGAATGCCATGCTAGAGCATAGGATAAAGGAAAGAATAAAAAGTTTGATTCCATGTGGTTGGGTCCATACATTATTGAGAATTCATACAATGAAGATTCATACTTCTTAATAGCTTGGGTGGATAATTTCATGAAATGACAAAGCATTGAAAATTCGTCAAAACATATTTCTCTTAGACTCCAACATATTTTTCCATGCACAATTTTCTTACCCCTATTGTGTGTCTTGTGCAGCCATGGTTGTCTTTGAGCCATGGTGAAGTGTGTGTTTTGAATGTGATTTTTTTTGTATCTTATAGTTCTTTGGATCCTCACAATGTTCCAATGAAACATGCATACCTAAAAAATAAGTTAAAGCCCTATTTCACATGCCTAAAAATTCAAAAATCCTAAGTATTGATACATTTTATTGTGGTTTCTTTATGTTAACCCACCATTTATATCTAATTTGATAGAACCTAAGAGATTTTTCACTTTGTTAAATTTTGACTAAGTGTTATCCTTTGGCATCCTCTATGTGTTGATTAATGTGGGATGTTGCACAAATCTTTAAAATTCTAATTTTGGGGGATTATGTTGTTCAAATTCTTAAGTTTTTGCAAGTTGTTGGACTCTTGGACTTTCAAATTTTCCCTTCCTCCGATACTAATTTTTGATCCCCTCAATCTTTGAAATCCTCACCCCTTGCATTATTTCCTCATTATGTAAGAGTTTCAAGCTCACCTTTACCTTGGTACCCAATATGTCTTCCTCCCTATCCCTAAAATCCTAAAGCTTTACACTTTGAATTTTGCACTTAAGTTACTTTATGAGCCAAAGTTTCAAGCCTACCCATAATTGTGTATTGGTCTCCTCTTTCTCTCTAAATTTGAACCCTGATCCTTTGAATTAATTTCCTTTATTTTTTGAAGGTTTAGGCTTGTCCTTATTTCGGTACCTTGAAAGGGTCATCCTTAACTCTCAACTCAATATATTCACCAAGTTACTTTATTGGAGTCAAATTTTAGATTTAACCATATTCAAGTATTAGTTCCTTGTCATCCCTGGAGATTTAATTATGTTGTTTCCTTCATATGCTTTTTTAGAATTGAACTTTCACTCATCCCCCTACCTAAGTACTTCTTCTTAAGAATCTTTGAACCCCGACTTTCAATAATGGTACAAGTTCCAAGATACCCTCAATCCTTGACTTCCTAGATTTCCCTTGTCCTCTTATCTACCTGTTAATGTCATCATTGAGAAAACAAATGGCTAAGTTTTGAAGGTTTGGTGTCAATAAGTTTAGTGGTTTGCAAATCTTGCAGAACCTTGACAAAGGAAAGTGTCAAAGTTCAAAACATCATAAATTTTGTTAGCTCACAAACTTTTGCAAGATCTAACAAGGTTTGAGATGTCGCAAAAAGTGTGACAAATTAAACAAAGAAATTAAAAGAACTTTGAAGGTTCAAAGGGTTGCATGGTTCATGATGTTGCAAAGTTTATGATTTCATGAACTTTGCAATATGGTTTGTTAGATCAGAAAAAGTGTGACAATAAGAATGTTGAGAAAAAGGTTTCTCAAACTTACTGGTGTAAAAGACTAAGCTAACTTTGTGCCAAGTTTGCAAGTTTCGGAGTTCAGGTTTTAAGCTTGTCGCTTACCGAATGCAGTTGAAAAAGACTTAGAAATTTTGAAGGGTTTTGGAAATCAGACTTTGGAGTTCCATCGTATGTTTTACTTGTCAAGTCTATGGTATTGGGTATTGAAAAACCTTGAATCCTAATCCGCGAAAGGAATTCATTCTTTGTTGTTTGAAAGTATGGTTGTTGGTCTACTTCCTTGAGCTCTGCATAGTATGGTGATCATGAGATCCCGACACCCAATAGATGACACAAGGTAACAAGAGTTTGCATCGACCAAAGGTTCATCGGGTTGATAGGTGAATTTCAATGGGACTTAGTGGCTAGTCTCCTCAACATCCCGATAAGCACTTCATCGAAGAGACAAGCACATGTCAGTGGGATGAAATTATTAGTCTCTTCGACGTGTCAATAAGGTGGGACCAAATGACCATGAAGGATGGCATCAATAGGACATGTGGCAATGAGTTTTTGGTTGATATATCAAGTCACACTGGTGTCGTTAGTTGTACGATGATGACAGGGATGGCACGTAGGCAGTAGGGACCACCCGATCAAAGTTGTAAGGTATATCGGTGAGACCTTCTTATATTGGTGTGAGTTGCTACAACATATCTTTGACATTCTGATGGGACTTCATCGGCGAGAATTCACCATATCGGAAGGAGTCACTTGGAAGTCGCTCTAATGGAACGATAGGTGTATCAAGGTGACAGTGGGAATTCAGAGAGATAATGATTGTTCGGTTGGTATGGAAGTTGGAATGACGGTTTTCTGATAACACTTGAGAAGTATGTATGCAATGTCATAGTGCATTTGAACGAGGTGAGGTGATATTGAATCTAGAGGGGTTATGCTACTGGACTTTCTCTAATGGAAAAAGATGTAAATCTCCATGTAAAGGCTTAGGCCTACAATTGTATTGTAACTGTGTTTTTTGTTGTTGAATAATATAATGGATCTATGCTTTTGGAGTGTGGGGTTTTTACCTAGGAAGGGTTTTCCCCACGTAAATCTTTGTGTTCATGTCTTATGTTCTATCTTACATGTTTAATGATTCTATTTATTGAACCTATTTAATGCATGTTATTGAAACTGGTTGATCTTGCATGATCTAAAATTGCATGAACTTTCCTCTAAGGATTAATGGTGGGAAATAAACTATGTCTAATTCCGCTTTATGGCATAGTAGTATGTGTTTTTGAGGTTTTCCAAAGAAATTAAAGTTACCAAAGACACTTACTGATCTCAGATGCTCATTCTAAGATGAATTGATTTTCCCTTCAATTGGTATCAAAGCTTTCTTTCGGGATTTGCTTATTTCTAGTGTTTCTAGTTCTAGGTATTCCTTCTGCGAAGATTTATTAGTTTGGCAAGCTTGAGGAAATCTAAAGGAATCGGTTGAAGATTGATCGTTTGGTGAATAGAAGTATTTTGCTTTTTTGTTTTAGTTTCAGGAGACAACACACAACTTGAAGGATGGTGAAGACGGAGAAAATAGAATTGGTCATATTGAAATAATGTGATCTGAAGCTTGTAGTTGACAGCAAAATAATTGTAATGCATGGGGTGGGTTTTTCACTTTGTGGTTGTGTTGTAGCAAAGCTTTCATATTGGGTGTTTGTGTGTGAGGCTCCCTGATGGTATGGAGAAGCTTGGGTTTTTTTTCAGCTATGGAGTAATGTGCTTATGATGGATGCTTTTTCCTGGTATTGGAAGGCATTGCTTTTGTTATCTCAATTACATGTAGGCTATGGAGTTGATCACTGGATGATCTGGAAGCTTCTGCAATAGCCTGTCTCCCTCTGATGCATGTGTGTGTTGGTGGTTGTGGAGTTGGCTTGAAACGGGCCTGGAGTTCCTAAACTACTTTTTCCTTTTATGGATGCTTTGTATTTGCATGGCTCAAATTCATGTTCCTTGGATATGAGGATTTTATAGATTTTCCTAAAAAAAAATCTATGGTTATGCTCATTTGTGGTAATCCATTATTTTGATTTAACTGTTATGGTGTTTTTTTAGACTTTTGAGTCTTCCAGATGTGAAGTGGGCATGGATGCACATGGGTGTTTTTCAAACACAGTGGTTTTGTAGGTTTTACATGGTCAAGAAAAACTTGTGGTTTTGTCGAGCTGTGGTTAAGCCATTTTCTAGACCCTAGCTTTTGGGGTGTCACTGGATGAGATAGTTGTAGTTTTGCATGCATGCTTTGAGCATGGTGTGAGGAGGTGAGATGCTTTCTCTGCATGGGAATGTTGGTATGTGATTAGTCACTCAACATTTTTTGTGGTGATGCTTGGTGGATTCCTTGACTATGATTCCCGTTGTGGACATGATTGGAAAATTGGATCTGAGCTTGATTTGGTGCTTGAGCCATGTTATCTACATGGTTATTATTTTTCAAATCTCAGATTTGTAGTTTCTAGTGTGATAGTGGGTTCGCATGTTACATTGATTGGATCTACAGGTTGTGCAATGTTGTAGGCTGTCTTTACCTACATAATTGCATAGATGACTTGAAAGTGGATTGTCTACATCCATGAGGTTATGATTCTATGTTGATGCAGACTTGTTAGTTGGCCTTGTCTGTGGTCACTTGTGCATTGGTGTGGTTTCTTTGAGATGAGAGGATGGATGATATGTGAGTACTTGGATAGTTAGTGTTGGTGTCCTATAGCATGGTATATTTCCTTAATTGGGAGATCTTTGTTTCACTTGTTGTGCCATGTGCTTGGAAAGCTCAGCACTGCGGTACAGTAGGAGTTTTAGCAGTTACTATGTATTCATCACTATGTGGTGAATGATCTCCTTTAGTGATGTAAATTTTTTAGAGGGAATCTTAGAACCCATTGTTGTAAAAAGGCTTCTTTACATTTGCATGTGAACACTATTTGAGGATGTGTAGCATCTCAGAGCTATGGAGGACTTTTTTGGACTTTGGGTTGAGGTGTTGGTGGTGCTTGATAGGTGATGTTGGTTTAGATTTTGTTTGTTTTATGTCATGGTATACTCTTGTTTACACATTAGAGTTTCAACATGATAGATTTCTCTTGAGGCCATGTCGTGTTCACTTGGAGCATGTGATCTCCTAAGGGGGATGTTTAGATCATGATGTCATGATAAGTTCCTAATTCATATGATTGGAGCTTTGACAGTGGTCTAGTGATTCTCTATGTTTTGGGTCCATTGGTCATATGGTTGAAGACTTAATGATAGTGCAGTGATGCATTTGGATTTTAGCATGAGATGATTGTTTGTAGGTGCTCATGGATACATGGAGAATGAGGCGAGGTTATATTTCTCTTGAGATGAGAGAAGTGTTGTTAAGATGGTTACTCTTGATGATATTTCAACAAAATGTCTGAGAAGCCTATACCTTGGTTGGGCGTGAGTTCAATAGAGACCTATGAGAAGATTGCTCTTGGAGGAGTCATCATGGCTTGCATATCTCAGAGGAGTGTTCTCTTTCCCCACTCTTGGTCTACTCGACAACTTATTGCTTAGAGGTAATGCCCATTATTTCTCTCAGGTACTTTATGCTTTCTTTCATAGACATGGATCTTGAGCTACTATTAGATAGTTTTGGAGGATTCATTGTGAGAGATGGATAGCATGGTTATCTCCTTGGGTTTGCATTTTCATTTATGATGATTATAGGGGATAGTAGTGGGTTGATTTCTTGAGATGGGAAATGGAGCAGTTTGATCTTCTTTGGGAAGCATACATCCATGTAGATACATGATGCATATGTTATGTTTGATCTCTCGAGGTTGAATGAGGTTGGATGTTGTTATGGATTTTATATTTGGGTTGTGAAGGAAATATTACTTGACACAGTTGGCATTTAGATGTGTATGTAGAAGGACATGCTACATTTTTATGATTTGCAATTTTTTCTCTTCAGTCTAGTTCTTCTTCCTGTATGTTCGGATTCATATGACTTTAGATATGAGATTTCTATGTGGAGTTATGATGATCACTTGTTTGTGGTCATGTGTTGTCACTTGGGTGATGACATGGAGGTTCTTGTATCTTTTTCTTATGTCGGATATGGAGAACATGGGAGAGCTATAGAGGATTATAGAGAGAGATGTTTCTTGCAGCAATTGGTTGCAGGATTTACAGATCTTTGTGGTTGGTCCTTGGTACTACATGGCTACACTTTCTATGTGCTATGATCGGTAGACTCAGTATGCTTTTGATATTTTTAGATTCAGCATTACCCATACAGTGGGAGTTCTTGGATGTGTTTGGTCTTCTTCAATTGGTTGACACATGGAGCTTGTATTTATAGTTGATGGGAATTGGCTATGTAGGTGGCATGAGATTGTTGATGTGGATACCTTCTAGGTATGGGTGATTGAATGGATGAGTACTTGTTGCACGTGTGCTATTTTTAGTCACATGGGTTGTTCAGTTGGATGGAAGCAATTAGTTTCTTGGTTGTTGTTCTAACTGATGTTCTATATTTTTTTGGAGGATGATTTCACAGTTGTGTTCGAGTTGTGGGCTTTGAAGTTGATGTTGTTGATGCTTTTGTATAGCTTGTGAGCACAGTGGAGTGGTGTTAGTATTCTATATCCCTTGCTATCAGTTGGATCTGATGCTTTTGTTCTTTGGACTGGTGCATATACACCATGGCTTGTTCCTTTCCTTTGGAGGATAGCTGGAACTGCTGCCTAAGACGGTGGACATCTTGGATGTTATTGTAGATGTCTAGGGTGATACAGTGACTTTAAGTGTTGATTGGGAGCTAGTAAGTTCTTTGTCAAGTGGGAGAATGTTGATGAAAAGGTGTATCAAACTTAATAGTGTAAAATACCTAGCTAAATTTGTGCTAAGTTTGTAGGTTTCAGAGTTCGGGCTTCAGGCTTCAGGCTTGTTGCTTACTGAATGCAGTTAAAAAAGACTTAGAAAATTTGAAGGGTTTCATAAATCAGACTTCGGAGTTCCATTGTATGTTTTACTTCTCAAGTTTGTGGTATCAGGTATTGAGAAATCCCAAATCTCGATCCGCAAAAGGACTTTGTTCTTTGCGGTTAGGAGGTATGGTTGTTGGTCTAGTTACTTGAGCTCTACGTAGTATGGTGATCATGGATCCTCGATCCCTAACACCTGATAGATGACAAGAGGAAACAAGTGTTTGCATCGGCCTAAGGTTCATTAGGTTGATAGGTGAATTTCAATGGGACTTAGTGGTTAGTCTCCTCAACATCTCAATAAGTGCTTCATTGAAGAGACAAGCACATGTTGGCGGGATGAAATGATTAGTCTATTCGATATGTTGATAAGGTGGGACCAAATGACCATGAAGGATGACATCAATATGACATTTGGCGATGAGTCTTTGGTCTATATATCAAGTCACATTGGTGATGTTAGTTGTACGATGATGACAAGGATGACACGTAGGCAGTAGGCACCACCCGATCAAGGTTGTAAGGTATATTAGCGAGACCTTCTTATATCGGTGTAAGTTGCTACAGTGTCTCTTCAGCATTCCATTAAGACTTCATTGACGAGACTTCACCATATCAGAAGGAGTCACTTGGGAGTCCCTCCAATGGAACAATAGGCGTATCGTGGTGACAATGGGAATTCAGAGAGACAATGACTATTCAGTTGGTATGGAAGTTGGAACGGCGATTTTTCGGTAATGCTTGAGAAGTATGTATGCAATGTTGTAGTGCGTTTGAATGAGGCGAGGTGATAATGAATATAGATGGGTTATGTTTATGGACTTTCTCTAGATGAGACAATATGTAAATCTCCATGTAAAGGCTTAGAGCCTGCAATTGTATTGTAATTGTGTATTTTGTTGCTGAATAATACAATGGCTCTATGCTTTTGGAGTGTGGGGTTTTTACCCAGGAAGGGTTTTCCCCACGTAAATCTTTGTGTTCATGTCTTTTGTTCTATCTTACATGTTTAATGATTCCATTTATTAAACCTGTTTAATGCATGTTGTTGAAACTGGTTGATCTTGCATGGTCTAAAATTGCATGAACTTTCCTCTAAGGATTAATGGTGGGAAATAAATTATGTTTGGTTCCGCTTTATGGCATAGTAATATGTGTTTTTGAGGTTCTCTAAAGAAATGAATGTTACTGAAGACACTTACTGATTTCATATGCTCATTCTTAGATGAATTGATTTTCCCTTCAAATAATAGAGAAAGAAAGAAAGATGGAGAAAAGAAACAAAAAACGAAAATGACAATGAAGTTATTCATGTCACAAGTTTTGTAAGTTCACAAACTTTGTAAAAATGCAAGACAGTTTTTTAAGTTCACGAAACCTTTGATAAATCCAAAGGAAAGAGAAAAAATGGCATGTTGATAGGTTCACAAGTTCTTGAACCCCCTAAACCCCTAACAACTTCTTGGAATTCCTCTTTCCTTGCCTTGCTCTCTCTCCCACTCTAACTCTTTATTCCTCCTCACCGGGCCTCAAGCTTGTGAAGGAATCTTGGAATTTGGCACCAAGTTCCACAATGCCAAGTCCTCTTACATTCTTATCCCTAATTTTGTTCCCTTTGGAATTTGGATCCCTAAAGGAACCTTGTACCTCTAAATCCTTTCCCAAGTTCGTATTTTATCTAGACTCTCAATCCTTGTTGCCTTTCTTTCCCTTGTTCTTGACCTACTTTCTCTCTCATTCACTCCAATGTGAGTTCTCAAGGTTCTCTGAGACCCAAATTACTGCTAGGCACCAAAATGTCCAAATTTCATACCAAGGTCTACCACACTCAAGAAACCTTCGAGACACATTTTCACTTTCTTCCATGGTTCACCCATCACTCCATTAATGCCAAATTTGACACTAAAACAACCACTTTGTTCCTTCCCATTTAAAATTTATTTATTCAAATTGTTGGGCATGATCTCAGATGAAGACCATATTGCAAGGGTATGGGTGACCCATGCCTTCATTAATGCAATAGTTGAGTTTCCAAGTCCCAATGACCCTCAAGCCATCTCCTAGTCATTAATCTAATATATTTTATGGGATTTTATTTTCGTACATTCCAAAAACCTTGGTGATTAACAATGTAGCAAGACAATCATATTTGGTCTAACTAATAGTTATAATGAATTGAACAAATTCATGATTTCTTGGTGAAGGTTTCAAATATCCAGCTCTAGATGATTTTTCTAGTGATTCATCTTATTACCTCTAATTAACACATGCTACACATTTAGGTAGGTAATTTTTGTAGTCTCTTCTACATACGGGATGAATTTTTCATTTGTAAAAAGTGGGAAAACTTGAGGGAAAACACTTTGTATTGTATACCAAGCTTATTTGTGTATAAATACAACAAATTAATTAGTTATACAATTTGTAGTGATAAAATTTTGGTTGATTTACATGAATGGTTGTTAATTTGTATTGTTGTGTCCTTTATTGTATTATTTATTTTGAAGAGAAGTACACCTTCTAGGAGGGTTGAAAATATTTGCCTATACATTTGCTACAAGCTTTGTTGTTCTAGTTAATACATCTTCAAGGAGGGTGAGAAATATTTTTACGAAGAAATTGGGATTTACAGTATTAGTAAAGTGATGATTAAGTAGAACTTTCTATTCAAATTAAATTTTTAGGTTCATGGTATTTTAATGAAATAATAGTCATTGTAATGCAATGCTTTAATTTTTGAACCACTAGAAGAGTTGTTGTCAAGATATCATTATAGAAGTATTTGATGACTTTATTCAAATTACATTGAATCTTGATTACACATGCATCTTTTTGTGTGTAGATCTACATGACCTTTACCAAATAGGGTAGACATGGGAAGAACAAAAAGGTTGCATCTTAGACCTTTACATTTCTTATGCATCTATATACCATAAGTGTCTTATTTCATAGGATTGCTTCAAAGTATTATTATTATGAAACCTTACACCCTTTGAAACCTATTATTTTTAATTTTTAGTCTCTTTTCTCTCCTTGGTCTATCTTTTGTGTATGCAAGACCAAGCTATTGTTCATGTAATATGGAGAAAATACAACATTTAAAACTAGGCTTCAATTAGGGTTAAGGTTAAGGTTTAATTAGGGTTCAACTAAGGTTAACATTCAATTAGGATCAGGGTTAACATTGAGATTATCTTTCAATTTCCATAACAATTATAGTAGGGTTCAACGAGGGTTACGATTATGGTTCAATTAGGGTTAGCATTAAGGTTCTATGAAAAAGATTAAGGTTGAAGTTAGGGTTAGGGCTCAATTAATATTAACCTTTAGTTAAGGGTTCAATTAGGGCTTCTTTAGATAGCTCTAAATGTGTATTCAAGGCTATTGTTATGTCATTTTCGTTGCACACATCCTCACCTTTAGCTTTCACATTGTTGAACACACTACTAACCAAAAGTAAACTAGCTATATAAACATGTAGTTCTTGCCTCAAAATAAACAATAAAAAAGACATAAGGTTATGGGAAATAGTACCATATCCATTAATGATTAGGACCATAATGGTTTGCATGTAGGATAAAAAAAGCTTTTCCATGATCCTTGCTGACAGATTCTATGAAATTATGAAACTCTAAAGAATAAGATCATCACATTCTAAATCAAACAAAAGATAACAAGATTTGGTTCTTTCCATCACTTCTAACATCTTAATCTTCCTGCCAAAGGAAGGGCCTTTGTCATTATGTAACCCATGAAATCTCTCAACAATCAGATGTAGAATCTCCTTCATTATGTCATCTTCGTAGGGAATCTCAGGATCTATAATCCTTGTGATCTCACTAAGATAATTGGTGACTACAAGTCTCACATCTTTATCATGATGTCTCGTAAGCATTGGCTTAACTAGAGAATGCACCAATGGAGTCATAACTAGTTGCACCAACTAAGAAGGTGACTCATCAACCTTGTATAAAAAAATTTCTACTTCCTCCAAAGTGCTGAGAAGAACCTTTTTTGACTGAGGTAGGTGTCAAGTTTCCTACCTACATTGTAAATATTTTCACACAAAATTTCCTCTTCCTTGAGTTTGGCCATAATTCAAAATCTGATAGGTTGTTTCTAGACACTTCATGCAATAGCTAAAAATATGCAATAAAAGTTCAAACACCAACATGCTGGTAGGAAAACCAACTTGATACCATTGTAATATACACCTTATTTTTATTTTTTTTGAAAACCAATAGACGCTACAATAAATTGAAACTTAACCAAATAACCACATTCACTAACCAAACTATTGTTTCAAGGGCTCTCAGTGATAAATACTACAGTCATAATAATTTAGAGCAAGAATATTGAATACCTAGATGAGAAAATCAATTATACTTCATCAAACATTAAAACCCATGTGCTACAATACATTTTTTAGTTAAATATAACTTATAACGAGTTTATGGGTTGTTTTATACTCAAAATTTGATGAACATATATACAAATAGGAATGACATTAAACAAGGTCCCAAAGGTTGCATTACATAAACTAACACATTTTTTAACATACCTAGAACCTACGCCTCAGTATAGGCCTAGGTAAGTGCACAAAGATGGGGGGCCAAAAAGTGGCCACTCCACTTTTTGGTCTCGAGATAGAGAAAACACGAGCGCAAAAAACAAAATGTGCTCACATTATGGTTTGAATTTCAAAAAGCACAAGCATGTTATAATGCACTTGCATTATATGATTGCACAAAACCTGAGCATGTTATAACACACTCATGTTTTGTGTTGCATTGATTTTTTTTCTCTTTTGTTTTTCTTTCTCTTTCTTTCTCTTTCTTTCCCTTCTCTTTCAGTGAAACTATATGCATGAAATAAGCATTTAAGCTATATTTAAGTATAAGTTGACATTTGCATATGGACATTTACTTTCTTATACTTTAAGTTATATTTCATGTATATAGTTTCAAAATGCTTGATAGTGGTTTTGGATCTCTAGGAGTTATAATGCAAATTCTAATTTTTGAAAGATCTTAAAAAAATTTAGATAGTCAAATTTTAGTAATCAGCATGTCAAATTTCAATAATCAGGAGGTCAAATTTTAGTAATCAGAAATTTGTATCATATATCTCTCTCTCTATCTATCTCACTCATTGTTATCCCTTATACTCTAGACCTCTCTATTAACCCACATTTGTTGTTGCATCAAAAGATCGGTCTATCAATGCCCGATACAAATGGTAGAGACATGGATCGAATGAGAGGCGGTTAGTTCCTTGTCATGAATCTTGAGGGGAGCACTGACCATCTACCAACAATCTCCCCCTCAACATTACCCTAGGGGATTCAAAATCGTGATCCAACACTCTGATACCAATTGTTGGCCCACGTTTTTCGTTGCATCAAAAGATCAATCTATCAATGTCTAATACAAACGGTAGATACATGGATCACATGACAAGTGGCTAGTCCCTTATCACAAATCCTGAGGGGAGCACTGACCATTTTGCAACACTCTCTCTCACACTATCTCCTTCCCTCTCTACTTCTCTTTATCTTGTCACTCTCTCTCTCTCTCCCACCCACCTTCCCTCTCTACATCTTTATATCTAACCTATCCATCTCTACCTCTCTCTCAATATCTCCACCTTTCTCCTTCCCATCTCTCTCTGTCTCTCTCTCTAATTCTCCCTCCCTCCTCTCCCCCCCTCTCTCTCTCTAGGTAAAAGCACAAACCTGTGTGACACTTTATAAAGGAATCAATCAACAACAACAAAAAAATATGATCTTCAACCACATAAAAGTGGTCTTTATATTTTGAATTTCAAAATGATGTAAACTAATGAAAGGTAGAAATATTGGTGAAGTTTAATCCTATAATTTTTCAATTTTTTTAAAAATTGTTTTGATTATTTTTTTATCAATTTAAGAGCAGATTTTGGAATGCCGAAAATTTTAAGAAAAAGTGACATTCACTTGACGTCAAGAAACAAATAGAAAAAGGATTCATTTTCCCCTAATTTTTTTTGTCCAAATAGGTGACTTCAATATCTAGTACATGGAAAAAAGAATTGAAATTTTGATATATATTTTTCTCATAGTAATATTTTAAAGTCATACTTTTCAGAATTTGACAGTTCTCATTGGACGTCGACTATTGTCTATTTTTTTAATCATTTTCAAAAAAAAAATTGCACCCTTTTAAAGAGGGCCCTCTCCTCTAGTGCACCATATATTTTTCAAAAAAATTAATATGTTTTACTATTTTTTTAATTTTCTAATCAACCTCTTTTTTAACTTTAAAAACCTACTTGCATTATTTTAAAAATAAAATATATTAAAACCAATCAAAATATTAAAAAAATTACATATTTGGATTCACCACTCCAAGCTCTACAAAAGGGTGTTTTTTATTTTTTATAAAAATATCATTCTGACAGAAGAAATACTTAGTTGAATTTGAAAGTTTCAAAAAAATCTGAAAAAGCTGAGTTGGTTGCCAACTAGGATGCCACATAGATAGTTTTGGCAGAAAGGGTTTCAACCGAAACCCTTTCTACCGAAACTATGCTTATAAAATAAGCTAATTTCAAAGCAATAGAGGGAAAATTTTATTTTTTTTGGATTCGGGCAAAACATATTCGGTTGAAACTCAATGTGTCATGTATACGCCATGTGGTTTCAGTCGAAACCTATTCAACTGACACATTTATGACTGAAAACGTTTAGCTCAGAACTATTTAGTTGGCTAAAAGTGTGACAACTTTGTGCTTTTACCCCTCTCTCTCTATCTCTCTCCTTCCCTCCTCACTACTCTCTATCCTCCACCTCTCTCTCTCTCTCTCCCTCCCTCCTTCCCTCTATAATTTTCTCTATCTCCCCCCCCACTCTCACTTCCTTCCTCCTTCCTCTACTGCTTCTCTGCCTCCTTCCCTCTCTCTATCTCTCCTTGTCCTCTTTATCCATTCCCTCTATCTTCCTCTATATCTCTATCCATCTCCACCTCCTTCCTCTCCTCTTTCCCTCCCATCTCTCTCCATTTCCACCTCCCTCCTCCTTCCTCTCCCAACCTCTCTCTCTCTCTCTACTTCTCCCTCTCTATCTCTCCTTCCCTATATACTTCTCCATCTCTCTTAATCTCTACCTCTCTCTTCCCCTCTCTCTCAATCTCCCCACCTTCCTCTTTTCTATTAGGAATTAGTGTTCACATCAGTGTTAGGAATATTATAGTTGTTATAGTTTGTTAGTTTAAATATTCAAATATTACGTGTGAAGAAATATTGTACGAGATTGTAATATTCAAGTTGTTAGAACAACTTTTCTATAGAAAGAAATGGTTAGAGGAGGTTATACTAGTTATCCTATAATTTAGGAGATAACACTCCTATAAATATGTAATAGTTTACTGAACGAAGATGAAGAATAGGAGCACATATTATTCTCTGTAAAATATTTGTAGCTTCATTTGTTTATAATCAGATTTCCTAATATGGTATCAGAGCAGGCGGGGCTTGAGGCTGATCTATTGTAGACCTCTGCATTTGTTTTGGAATACAATTGCTCTATTTTCTCTATAACTTGCATCACGACGGAGAAATCATGTTGATAATGGGCTTTACTTTCACTTTCTCAGGATCTTTCTTGGGAACGTGGTGGTCAATCTAAAGAGTTTTTCATATAAATTTGGAGGAGATTATCTATGAGAATCACGCCTCTTGGAGTTATCTCTTTCTTTCTGCTTCACTTCATAATAGGTGGCCTACACACATGAGCATTCAAAGCATCTCAGAGATTTGGAGATTAAATTGCATGCCAACTTTGATTTAGATCATCTTGACGAGTTGTTGTAAAAAGGGGTTATGTGCAAGCCTGAAGTCGAGATCATAGGCTCGATCTGTTAGAAATTTGAAGTATAAGGAATGTGAAGATTTGATCACAAGGTCATCTAGAAGAACCAAAAGCTACGAGGCCTTAGATCATGTGATTGATCTTGAGTTCATCTTCTTTCATAGTGTTAACATCTAAAACAAAGGCCACAACACATTCAAAGCTTCAGAGCTCATGATATTGAGGTTTCTGCCTAACTTTGCTAAGCAGTTGAGCATAAAGGCTAGGAGAAATTGCAACAATATTGTCATGGCACACAATGTGGCTTCTGTCATGAATATTCCCCTCACCAAGGATACTTCAATAGTGACTCCTACTTGTTAAAATCGGTCCTCATATTTTCCAACACATTGTATAAAGGAAGCAATAGACATTTTGATTCTATTAGATCGATTGTTGCCATTAGGATAAATTGAAAATAGTTATATAATGTTCAAAGTGCTTTCATTAAAATTTAAAGCAATAATCATGAGATTCCTTTGAGGAAATGGTAGGGATGGGTTGAAGAATGTCTAATGCAAAAGACCAAATGCACAACTTGAGGAGGAAAAAAACGCTAGCCAACATATATAGAATGCCAAGGCATGAAGGAATGGAGAGTCTATCTTTACGGTAATAGTAATAAAGACTTCCAAAATTCATTGCTCGTGGTGTGGGAGCACATGGTGGACAACAAAGTCTTTGTGACAAAAATTCGGTGCGCCCAAATAGTTTAGTTTTTTAAGTCTACATTTGTAACTTGAGTGTTTATTGATAGCTTTTAGATTAGAGTTAAGTTTTAATAGTTTCATAGTGGTAGGTTATCATAAGCTATTGTTAGTTTAGCATCTACAGAGATATTTTCTATCGTAGTCTAAAAGTTGAGTAAAAATATTGTTTGTTGCAAATGCAAGTTAAAGTTAAGTTGTAACTTTTTAGAATAGGTCTATTTTCACAAGTCGGTAATTGTTGTGTCATTAAAAGTATGTCTATGAAAATAAAATAAAAAAATGTAAAAAAAAAGGATAATAAAAAAATAGTCTCAATTGTAAGTGCATGCACTATTGCTTGTATGCGACATCCAGATTGAGAGGGGGCATTATAAAACTGAGCCTCAAAGCCAAATTTGCTAAGTAGCAAACTTATTGGAGGACAGAGGCACATGAGGTTGGAGGAAAATCAATGACCTCTCATCAGTCACCAACGATGGGGTCACATAGAGCTATGGTGGCATTTTTTCTTTTTGTGTGCAATGTGGTGTGTACCTGTAGTGGTGTTGTTGCTTTGTGTGGTGGATGTTGGAAGAGCAATTATATAGGATGGAAGATAACTGTAGAGATCCTCTGACTGTCATACTTCATTGGAAGATGATCAATCAGTGAATACGGTCATTGGCAATAGTGATCATGTGTAGCAAGATCTAGACAACAAGATCTAGACAATAGTATGCAACATGATATGATTCACTTTTCAGTGTTCCTAGTTGTGTGAATAAATGGAATTTCACATTGCGGGGGGGGGGGGGAATAATAACCAATGTTCCATTTCCATTCTACACCAAAACGGCTAATGTTAAGGGAAACTTCCAGTGGCAGTGGCAATTGTCTATGTTGTTCAAGATTGAGTGGCAGCGATCAATAACAAAGACTACAATTAAGAACATTGTGTTCTTATGGATGTAATGTGAAGTTCCTTTCTAGTATAGGTTTTTCAAATTTGTGATATGTATGTTGATTCCTATATAAATTCCCTGATGTATAAGCATAGCATGGAAAACACTAGCACCAGAGTAAGTCAATTCATGGATCTTGAAAGGTTTGTGGGAGGATCCAAAAAACCACACGAGGTGGACAATTGATGGGTTCTTGTTCACACCAAGGTTTGTGGTAAGCCTGTTTAAAACCGTCGAAGGAGAGAGCCTTTCTTTTGGATCAAGGTCATGATTCACATAGTTGGGCATGCCACAAGGGCGAGCATACCACAAAGGAGTGTGTTTATGTTTTTTTACCATGTTCGCACTAAGGGGGGTGTTAGGAACTAGTGTTCACATTAGTGTTAGGAATATTATAGTTGTTATGGTTTGTTAGTTTAAATATTCAAATATTATGTGTGAAGAAATATTATACAGGATTGTAATATTCAAGTTGTTAGAACAACTTGTCTATAGAAAGAAATGGTTAGAGGAGGTTATACTAGTTCTCCTATAATTTAGGAGATAACACTCCTATAAATATGTAATAGTTTATTGAACGAAGATGAAGAATAGGAGCACGTATTATTCTCTGTAAAATATTTGTAGCTTCATTTGTCTATGATTAGATTTCCTAATAATCATTGCAGTCATGAATAGGTAGTTGTATAAAAAATTTCAAACCTCAAACAAACTATGTCCCTTAGAAAACCTTCCATGCGTGAATGTAATTGAAACATCTGATCCCCTAATGCCTCATCTACATTCAATCATACTAATATAACTAATGAGAGCAATTTGTCGGATATACATGTAGTAATTGGACATGCACTTAGATTCCAACACCTTCAATAGCTTCGCCACTCGTTCATACTCAAGCATATGGTGTGGATACAACATTGTGAAATGAGCAATGTAGTCACATGACATGCACTGTGATTCCACCTCTTGCTAACACTACAAAGTTCTAAGTCACTTTACCAAGAGCTTCCAGTAATTCTTCATAGTAAAACTCCTTGTGAGATGTGCAATGTAGTCACATGAGATGCACTGAGATTCCATCTTCACCTATTGCTTCTACAAAGTTCAATGACGCTTCACAAAGGGCTTCCAATGATTCTTTGCAATAGGACATCTCATGAGATGAGTAGTGTAACCACATCGCATGCACTGAGATTCCACATCTATACACTATTTCTTTGGCATCTATTGTACATCACTTTCCACTTGGTCTTGAGTAGTCGTCATCTTCAATTAGGCCTAGGACTTTTGATTCAATCATAACACCACTCAACACTAACATGAGGACCATTGCATAGATTATAGATAAGTACACTTTGTGTTTTCCTCATTCTCCTTCTTGGATTGGGAAGACCTACTTACACCTATGGGTATACATAATTGTGTTACATTCATTGGTTGTATTTTGTGCCTCCCCTTTTTTGATGTTCTAATGTAATTGTGAAAAGTCTCATTGGTTATGCAATAGATCATCATTCAAATTTATAGAAAGAACATTCTACTTCCTGTAAGAACTAGAAGTTGGTGGAGGACATAACATAACATGGAATAATTCAAGTCTGCAATCAGAAATCAAGGAATTCAATTCAATGTTGAAAGAGATGGGAGGCACTCAAATTGAAGCTTGGATGAGAACATTATAGGGGGGTGTGGGAACTTTTGGCCTCTCCAGAAATGTTATATAAACAGAAGAGAGATGACAGAGATGGCAGCCTGTGATTTATTAGAATTCTATATCAATTTAAGAAAAAATTTAAATGCATAAAAAGGCTAACAATGGTGCACCTGCATTATCAAAATTTATCTCCATTGCAAAAGTTCATATATGTGGCTTTGCAGTGTACAATAGGCAATCAAGACTGCAACAATGATGGAGTCCTTGCAATTTCAATTTGGACTATTTCAGTTTCTGTGTCAGCAATACATGTGATGTCTCCATTTAATTGTTACTGTTTTCTTTGAAAATGATTCCAGTACCCTAAGCATATAACTGTGCACATAACAATGTTATAATATGATAGAGGTGCATGCATTCACATCTGGAAGGCAATGAACCAAAAAATCTCGGTCGGGATACTATGAAAGCTTGAAAATTATAATCTGTTTTACACATACTACAAATGGTTGATACAAAGATAATTGGCTAGATGATTTCTGAAATGTTGATTAAGTATATGGATTTTAACATTGTACTTTGGTTGGGACAAGATGTCTCTAAAATTCTGTAAAAGGTGTAATGCCACGTTGTCACCTATAATGGATGCTATTTATTTTTGCTAATAGCTTGAATGTCTAAGCAGATATCAAGATAGAGGTTGAACCCTGTTTAATAAGCGGTCAAAACCCCCCACAAAAACTGATTTTTACCAAACCAGCATTCTTTTTTCTCCAGTCAGCTTGTGGAGCATGCCTGTCATTGTTTTGTTCTAGGGTACCCATCACCAATGAGCACCCCTTTCATATTTTGCTCACATATTGGTCATAAGGAGGAATTTTTCTGGATCTGTCAATTGTGATAGAAAGTTGATCCAGAGATCTTCTGCATCATAGAAGTATTTTTCAGAAATCCTTTCTGGATCAGTATGTAGGAGCAGATCATCAGACCTCTTCTTAGCAGCTTCTGATTGGCAAACTTCAAGAAGCCATACCTTCTTTATCCGGAAGAGTTAGAGGCTGTCATTTGTTTTCGAGGTTCTCTTTTTTGTACTCTAAAACTGTATCAACTTAATCAACAATATTTTGTACCTTTATGTTGTAAATTATTGATAATTGTAATCACCATTCAAGGAGAAATTGTAACTTGAGAAAAGGAGCATGTTGGGGGATTCAATTTGAACATTTTCATACCAAGTTACAAGAGCATTCAAATGAGGAGGATGTTTGAAAATTTACTAGTTCTGGAGTGTGCTTGCAGCTTTACAAATATGGATTTCACAGTTGTGTCCAAAATGTCCAAAAACCACAAGATCAGGTCCAGTTTCCCCCCAATTGGAGTTATAATGAAGAAGAAAAAACAATTTTAAGATTTGAATCGGACCTTAAGGATCCATGTTAGAATTGGCATACAACTCAGTCAATTTTTCCAAGATTCACCTTGCCCATTATCCTCCATAAACAAATTTGAAAGAAGTTTGCTATACTAAAGACTTCATAAATAAACCTTAAACTATTGTGCAATCCTGTCCTTTATTTATTGCATCAATGGAAAAGAGGTGGAGCTTGGAGTGACAAACAATCAAACTTCCAAAATAGAAAAGAATCCCCACTTCACCTTAGTAACTAAACTAGGAAGTGATCCATGCATATAGTTAACTGAAACTTAGACTACCCTCAACTAAGACTGGTTAAGGTCTAAATGAAGATATAGATATTCATGGATTATCCACATTTAAATGATTTATTTGCATAACATAATAAAATCTAACTTAAGAAAACACTAAAACCTAAGTCTTAATGTGTACGGGTCATAAAAGACCCATATACACCAATTGTTAGCATCCATGTATCATTTTATATTTATGATTTTATCTTCTTCAGAGTGGAAATCTATGTTGAATTCTAAGGAGTATTATTTTACTACTAAGTAAAAATTCTTAAGACTGAGTTTCCTCTAGGGCACAGAATTTTGAGAAACACAAACACACACTACAAATATATTGGGGCGCTACAATTAAGATGATGAGGAAAATACAAAAAGCCTTCCATATTTAAACAATGGAAATGAGTTGTGTTGAGTAAAAGGTTGTTTTCTGACATTAAAGTAGTGAGTGTTTATTGTTTTTACAAGCACAATTCAAAAACTAATTTCATGAGGATTAATCATCTCATGGAAGTTTCATGTTCTGGTCCTATTTGATTGAATTAATGAATAAATATATGGCCATCAAACAACTTATTTTATTTAAACTGTTTTACTTTTATAACTGCTAAATATATGCATTATTTAAATTACTCATTGAGACTTTGGAACTTGTTAAGGTTGTCAATTTGTATCTGAACAGGATAAATCACCTATCGACTTTACTCCCATTAAATACAAAGAGGCTACTTTTATAATGTACTAATTTTACATGTTGTTTATTGTTTGGTGACAAAAGATATTTGTCAGGAATTGCATTCTATTCACTGACTCAATATTTTAACTTTAAGTAGTGTTGTGTGATGGGTAGCAATGTTAATCCACCATTTAGATACAGAAAAGGTATACAAATTAGAAAAATAACCAGAATTCAGATATAAAGGGTACAATATGCACTAAGATTTCCAATTGTTATTAATTTACCATGAGAAGTGACTCAGAATAATAATTATGGTTCATATATAACCTAATTATTGTCTCTGCTGATTGAAATTGCAAATTCTCATCTGCTGAGTGAGATGCAAATGATGGTGAATCATATCAGATATACAAAGAAATGCTTTAAAAGTGCATATCTCCTTGGAATAAAAGCAAGGGAATTCAATCTTTGGTTTTTTTAGGCTTTCAGGAAGTTTTAGAATAGTGCATACCTACTAACTTTGTATGTGAGTCAAATACAACTGCAACCTGTGTGAAATGCCTAAAAGTCCAATAAAAAATAATATGATTCGGTATGAGTTATTTGAATTGTAATTTCAGTTTTGATTTTTTAGTATAAATTATTTTACTTACAAGAATATTGCCATGAATATTATGCCTGCATGGCACTTTTTTGCTTAAGATCATTAAGTCCAATTATTAATTTATAAGAAAAAGGAGAGCATGTTGAAATTTCTGGACAAAAGCTACAACATGATGTGTATTGCTTTTTTACATCAAAATATAGAACAATGATAAAAAATTGAAACCCAGAATGTAAACAATACAAAGATGAATGCCAATTAATCCAAAGCCATAAATTCAGATATTCAATGAAGAAATCAGAAGCATACAACTACCAGCTTTATAGCTGAATATTAAAATTGTATTGCAGGTTTTTAGTCTGTTGTACTTATTATATTATTAGTACCCAAATTTATTGCTGGAGACCTCATTCAAAACACAGACATGGAAGCCAGTTCTTTGAACAGTGTATAGAAGAGGGAAAATAAATCATTAGAAATCAAAGAACACCCAATAAGATTTTTTAGTTTATTTTTTACAGATTCAATAAATGAAGGTACAGTTACAAATTCTTGAAATGCTTGCCAATAATTAAACTAGTGGGATTTCTTAAAATGCTTAACATACAGTTTGCATATGGTCTTCCCTTCACATTTAATTGAAACGGAAACCAAGCCCTGAAGCAAGATCTGATTTCACCAATAAAAGCGGAATTGAAGCCAAACTGTTATTCCATCTACTAAAACTGCAGTTAGCCCCCATCAGTTAGCTGGGGATTCATCAAGTGCCTGCAATGGCAGTAAATTCAAGGCATTCAGAGACTGGATACAATAATGTATCCTCTTTAAATTATGGGAAGTTATAGAAAAGCGATTACCATTGCTCAGGCTTCGTCGAGGCTGCAAATATACCTATCTCACTTTGGATCATCCTTAACTTGTTCATACGGAGGAGCAGAATTGCGAAATTGCTTGGTACAAGGAAAGGTGAAATATTCCAAGACCAATTTTTTCCTTTTTGCAATTACCAAACAAAATGTACCCGTTAGGGTTAGCACTTAAAACCAAAACAATGCAGAATTCCTCTAACCAAGAATGTACACCAAGGATCCCGGAATGGGCAAGGCATGAGCATATGGTCAGAGGATCTCAATGCAATGCATGAACTGAATTAACTCTAACCAAGAATGCGCCAGATGACGGCGAGCATATGGTCAGAGGATCCCTATCATCTATTATGTTGAAAGTAAACTCGACTCCAAGAATGTGCTTTCCAACCCAGAATGGGAATGGAGCTACCATATGGCAGAGGTGCTAAGTACTACAATGCAAGTACAAAATATAAAATAGGCGGCAAGCCAGCCTCTTCCACTTATTCAGTGGGTATTACAAAGCATGAAGAACAAGTTTAGAAGAAATGCTGACAGTACTACTGTTCAGCTTACAATATCATGAAGAATGCCTGCCAAGAGCATAAGATTAGAGTTAGATAGTGCTGCAACAAAATAGAAGATTCTTCCTTGCTTAACAACAGTATCAAGACCAATAGCTCCATTGAAAGACCAATCTCAAAGCTCTGATTTGTGACAGACCTGCTCTTTGAATGCTAAATCAGCAACATAGGAAACCATTAAAATGCTCACTACTTCCCCAATTCTCACCCAAAATGCATGAAACTTAATGCAAAGTGCTCCTATTATGAAGGCGCCTAATAATGCATCACAAAACTGTCCCTAACAGCTGATATTTATTTTATGCACAAACTCCAATGAGACCTAGATGGTACGGCCCTTAGTGAGGGGCGATTTCCTCAAATAAAATTCAGTTCTTCATAAAAAAATCTGTAACTTATCAGATAGGGGCGCCCTTGCCAAGGAAATACAATGGAACAATACCCAAAATGATTCTTTTTGTATTTTTTGACTTATGAGTAAAACCATATGCAACTACACCGAGCAGTAACTCAAAAATGACATAAAATGCAACAAGCTGAGACACAAAGCAAAACCCAAACCTGAAATGCAAACCTCACTACAATCTTCACTCAAAACTAGCAAACCTCTCTACTAGGTGCTATCTCTCAAACACGAAGTCGAGCCAAGGCTAGGAGGCATTCATTCCTCGAAGCAGTCCCAGTACCATTCCGACAGCATAACATTCTTGTAGATAAAAGATAATCCAAAAGAATAGAAGTAGCCTCCTTATATAGACCTTTGAGAAGATCTCTTGAAAACCCTAAGAAATGCGCCCCACCACAAGACACTTTTAGGTTTTCTGACTTTGTTTTATTAGCTCCCTCTAAATGGTGTCCCATTCCTCTAGAGATAAAAATCACTTTTAAAGTAATATAACATCTCTCAAGGTTGGCGTCCAATTCCACTTGAGCAATTAACTTTAGGAAAAGACGCAATATGTTCCCCATGAGAGAATAACCCTCAAAGTCCCCTTCTTTAAAATGACTTAAAGTCATATTACTAGGACAAGGGGTTATTTTATAAAATAAAACATTATTGGCTTTAAATAACTTATCTCTCCAAAATGAACCCCTTAAGCCAAAAATCAAAATTACCCAATAAACTGCCAGTAAAGGAAAATTGACTGAGCTGGTGCTGACTAGACCACTGCTAAATATAGAATTTACTAAAAATAGTAAATTCAAGAAGTTGCTCAGAATGAAATGCATGCGCCACCATTGCAAAGCTTTTTGAAAACCCAGAAAGAATCCGCAATCCAAAATCCCAAACTCAAGATGCCAATACATCATAACACTAAAATAGTGGAGTCGAGAAAGAGGTTGCAAGCCGGGTTACATGTCATACCTCTCTGAGAAGCTCTCAAGAAACTGAAGGAATCCGGGATCCAAGCGGCCGAACTCCAACATGCAAAACTCCGTCTTCGGAACCCACCAAATGATGAAAACCATGGTTAAACTAGCCAATTGTAAAGCTTCATGAAGCCCGAAAATCACGGTCGCAAGGAAAAAGCTTCGGCAAAAGTCTGAGGAAAAACTTGGCAAAAAACTCGGCAACTTAAAAAATTGCTTAAACTTCATTAAAAACACATTTTTTTTGCAAAATTCAAAGATAAGATGCATCCAATGAGTCAATAAAATGAGTACATAGAAGAAACAAGCTGAATCTAGTTATATTTGATTGATTTGAAAGAAAATTAGATACAAAATCACATCCCCATGTGGAATGCTCAATACGCTGATACTGATAGTTTGAAACAAAATGAAAATAGCAAATAGTTTTTGTAAAACTGAAAGTAAATACAACATTAATATATTTCAGCTTTTACAAATTCACATCTTCCTCTTCCCATGTCTAGTACTTCTCACTACGGGAGAGGGTGTAGTCGTAGGCATCTGTTGTGGCTGCTCAACCTCCATCCTGGGTCTAGAGGCTACTGCTGGTGGCTCTGGCACTGCCAATGACTCCTCCTCAGGGTCATCCTCAATGTCATCCAATGAGAATGCAAATCCACCCCCCTCCATTGCCTGTAGCTCAAAGTCATAGATCTCATCCTCGGAAAACAATGAAGGTCGATCATCTTGCCCTGTCCAATCATTGTATGGATCTATCTCATCCAAATCAATTGGATCATCTGATATTTCCTTAACTTGTTTTGTGCGCAACCGAAGATTATATTGCACATATACAAGGTCATTCAGGCGTTTTTGAGCTAGTTTGTTCCTTTTCTTTGTATGGATGGCCTCAAACAAACTCCAATTACGCTCACAATTGGACGAACTACAAGGCTGTGATAAGACACGGAGGGCAAATTGTTGGAGATGTGGGGTATTTCCACCCCAATTTGACCACCAAACATCTACAAAAAACAAATTAAGAGTTACAAGAGAATTTAGAAACTTAGAAAGGAAAGTCAAAACTCAAAAGTTGAAAACATATTTTATCAAATTATCAATATTTGTAACTTGTAAATTTCAAATTTTATACCTGGTGGCTGATTGTGTATTGCTCTCTTTGCTAGCTCTAAAGAGAAGAGTGCACCCCTTTTTTCTCTATAACTTTGGATTTCATTAACAATGAGGTCTCCCGCATCAAGGTCAAGTGACATCCTTTGAATGCACTTCATGAGGCCCTCCATAACCTCTCCAGAAGGATCTGAGTAGGTGCTTGAATGGAAGAAATGAGGGTTCAAGAAGTACCCTGCTGCATGGAGGGGTTGGTGGAGTTGATGGTTCCACCTCCTGTCAATAATCTCCCAAATGGGATCAAATTTGAGGCTGTCCCCTTTATAATAATTTCTTATAGCCTCCTTGGCCCTATCCATGGCCTCATAAAGATATCCCATTGGGATTTTATCCCCATCTACCAAGCGGAGCACTCTAACCAAGGGCTCTGACACCTACAAATTACAATATAAAAATGCAAAAAGATTAGAGTTTCAAATTTACAATGAAAGACATTAAAAATTTTATTCAATTTGAATTCAAATTCAAAGTTTTGAAATTGAAGTTACCTTCACAATCTCTGCTGCCCTTTGTGCAAATTGGGTATCAAACACAATTTTTGACACCTTATCTCCTTCAGGCTTCTTCAAATAGGTTGAGTCCATCCATGGTTGACTCACAAACATTTGTTTTAAAGAAGTCAAAGAACTAAGAATGCTTTGCAACGTTAAGAAAATCGTTGCAAACCTTGTGACACCTGGCCTCACCAATTCTTTCCCATGGGTGTGCTCCCTCATCAAGCGAAGAACCCAAGGGTGATTGTAGATATATTTAGTGACCCTCCTCGCGTCCTCTACAACTGGTGTGACCCAATCTAGTTTTCCTATGTCCTCCAAAAGAAGGTCAAGGACATGGGCTGCACATGGTGTCCAAAAAATTGAGGGGTGTCTATCTTGGAGGAGTCTTCCTGCTGCCACATATGCTGCTGCATTATCAGTTATGATTTGCACAACATTTGCAATCCCCACCTCCATGCAAACTTCCTCCAACATCTTAGCCAAATTTTCTGCACTTTTTACAATGTGGGAGGCATCAATTGATTTTAAGAACACCACCTCTTCTTTGCATGCAACCAAGAAATTAATGATGGTACGGTTTTTTCCATCCGTCCACCCATCAGAAAGAATAGAGCAGCCATATTTTTGCCATTTTTCTTTTTGCTCCTCTACTGCTGCCCTTGCCCTTTCAGTTGCATTAGCAAGCAACCTACAAGTACAAAGTGAAATTAAGTACACAATTTTAATTTGTAAACAAAAAAAATAGCTTAAATTCATCATAAAATTATAAATTAAACTTAAAAAACATAAATTAAAGAACATAAACTAACCTCCCACTCAAGTCCATGCGAGAAGGCGCCTTGTAGCCTTTTCCTGCAATTGTCAATGCGGAGACCAAATTCTGCCAGTAAGGAGAACTCGCCACATTGAAAGGGATATTGTTAAAATACCAAAAATCTGCACAAGCAATGTCTGCTTGCTCATGCACCTCCCTATTCCATCCAGTCGCCTCTAAGGAAGGTTGTGCACCAGGTGTGTTTCTAGGCACAAAATAACTATCCAACCGTGTAGGTCCTGCAGTTGCCCCTACCCCTGGTGCTCTACTAGAGGAAGATGAAGGGATGGAGGTCGAGGCGTTAACGGATTGCCTTGACCTTCGCACACGTGGGCCACGAAGAGAACCCACTATCTCCTGAGTAACATCATAATCATCATCTGACTCAATTGGAGCACCTTGAGAAGAGGCAATGGCTGCTTGCATTGCTGCTCTTGCTTTCTCTCTTTGCACTTTTTTTTCTTCTGCAGCTGAAAGTATGGCATTCATATGTCTTTTTATTTCTTCTGTGGTTTTAGGACATTCCTTAGCATCACGTTGAGGGATGCCTGCAAGGTGGTACTTGAGGCGATTGATGCCTCCACGATATACTTTTTTACATGGAATGCAATATACTGTGCCAGGTATGGGTCCTAGATAAGCATACTTCCAGGCAGGATCTCTAGCTCCTGGAGGACGTTTTCCTACAAATCCTGCAGGCACGGATGGGACAGAGCCTGAGGCAGAAGCAGGTTCAGAAGCCATTATCAATTAATTATTAACCTACACAAAGTGAAAGTCAAAGCACAACTTGTTAGTTTTTGATAGAAAATTTAAAAACAAGCTAAATTAGATTAAATCAAATGAGATTACTTTAAGTTTAAATTACTAAAAATCTATCACTAGATTCTAAACATTTTTATAACAAAAAAATTGGATTTAAAAAAAAAATAATAAGTAGGGTTTCAAAAAAATGTGAAAAAATGTAAAAATCTGAAAATTACTTCAAACTAGTAAAAAATTAAGCTAATCTAAAAGATTGCAAGCATGTTATTCAACAAAAAAGAGGATTCAAAACCAAAAAGAAAACTAGGGTTTTAAGAAAATTTAATAAAAATGAAAAAATCAGCAAAATATGTAAAAAAATGAGAAAAATTCATAAAAAATTCTTGTTTTCATGAATCTAAATCTTGTTTTCATGAATCTAAATGCATTTAAATCATTTTCACACTACATTTAGATGATTTTTAAATATAGAACCAACAAGAATAAAGAAATTTTTAAAAAAAAAGAAAGAATAAAAAAAATGAGAAACCCTACCTGGAAATCAGATTTGTCTTCTAAATTCGATGTAAATGCCCTTCAAATCTTGTCTTTTGGATGTAAAATTGCTGCAAATGAGTGCACAATGCCTTGGAGATGTTTTTTGTTGAGTGTGGAATGAGAATGAATGAAAAAAATAAACTTGAAATCACTTTTTAGCGGCTGCCTGGGCGTCTCATTGGTCGCGCGGGTTTTTTAGAAAAACTCGCCGTACATTTTAGAAAAACTCGCCAAAAGTACGGCGAGTTTTTCTAAAATGTACGGCGAGTTTTCCAGGCGTACAATTGCCTGGAAAACTCGCTAGGCCAAAAAACTCGCGATTTTTTAAAAACTCGCCGAGTTTATGATCTTACAGCTATGTGGAAACCCTAATTACGCTACTCGACTAGATGACAACACTTTGGGGATAAGCTATCAATCTTTGAAACGGAGTTTAGTGCTAAAAATGGGGTCATTACAAAAGGAAATGAAGAAATCAAGTTGAAATATTCCCATAACTTTTTCGACAAAATTAGACACCGCAGACCAGCATCAAACCACTGATTAGCATTAGCTTCAAATGCAAATCAGCATGGAAAGTAACTCTAACCAAGAATGTTCACCAAGATCCCAATGTGGGCGAGGTGATAGCATATGGTCTGAGGATCATTAGGTATAAACTGAACTAAAAGTACAATTTATCTGCTGATGCAGGCATCCACAAGTAGTGGGAATACTCCACTTATTTAGTGGGTGAGATTATTACATTATTAATGCGGCAAGCCAGCCATTAAATCGTCTCTTCCACTTATTTTGTGGGGTGAAAACAGTCCACACAATCACTTATTTTGTGGGGAAATTTACAAACAAGAAAGATGTTTATTCTAAAACAACCACTCAATTGTGGGAGTGTAAGCAAGTATAAATTGCAGCAATAAAATGAAATAGCCGTTAGTACTACTAACTAGCTTTACAATGACTAGAAATAGCTGCAAATAAGAGAGATAAGCTTGTAGAATGTTCTTTATCCACACTGGCGGTAAACCATCTAGGGGTTAAAATGTTTGCATTAAAATTCACAAGTAAATGCAGTAATTAAAATGACTAGATTAGTACTACTAATTCACAGCCTTACAATGAAATAAATCTGCAATTTACAAGTATTACAATGATATAATCAATGCAAATGTTTGAAGGATGATTTCTACAACTCTAAATCTTCTCAATCACCAAATTACAAGCCAAAATCTGAACTGATATAAATCTGATATGACAAACAGCAAACTGAAAGTATTGAACCAGCAACCCATGAAACATCAAAATGCTCAAATCTACCTCAAATCAACTTCAAAGCTCACCAAAACTCAGAGCAGCATTCAAGAAGGATAGACGACCAGCAACCATGAGTTTGTAGGTGCCAAACAATCACCAAACAGCAAGTTCGAAACCCACCCAATACAAGCTAATCATTAATGGTACGGCCCTAGAAAAGGTACGGCCTTCCTAGAAAAATCCACACTTCATCATAAATTCTGATTTTCTGCAACTAGCATCGCCCTTAGCATAGAAATGGTTAGCTCAAATACCCATAATGAAATAAAATTTACTCAAGGAGCTGTATACAAAAATCATCTTCAGCTGTATGAAAATCAGCAACACAAAATATTGAAAACATCACCAAATTTCTTCACTTTGATGCTCAATATGCACTTCTGCATGAAGCACATCCCCAATAGACTATCTAGGGAACCATAGTTTCAAGCCCGAAGAATGGAGTAAATTTGCAACGCTGATTTCCAAAGTTGCAGCAGCTGTTCAACTCCTTGTATGCTGATTTTCCTAAAATCAGACTTAAATTGGTTTATTTCAGACTTCATGGGCAGCTGGTACATTCATTTTTTCTCTTCACAATCTCTTTTCAGTGAGGGTTTATGGCCTCTAAAGTGGGAAATGATGTTTCATTGTGATTCGGATCAACTTTGGATGATGTTTAAGTTCCTTTCCAGTGGTTTCCTTTGTACAATCTCTTGCATTAGTGTTTGGGGCAGCGAACCTTTGTTTGTTTGGGTTCAATTTTTTGAGTCTTTTGGGGAGAGATTGGTAGAAGTTTTCAAAAAGCTTCTTGATTATGTCAGAGTTACTCAAAGGAGGCATTATTCTTCCTTGAGGAGTTTGGATGATGCAGTTGTTATGACCATGCAAAGAGTTGTTTATACCTTTGCAAATAGCTATGATGGAGTCACATTTGTTGTTGTGATTCGGTTTGATGCTTTGAGGAGTTATGTTGATGAGAATATTTTTGAGTTGCTTAGATTATTCTTCATTGTTCTTAGAATGGTGATTGACATTGACATTACAGATGTTAATTCCTCAAAGTTTATTGGGCATGGGACAGTGTTTGATTATGATTTCAGTCCTTCCTAGTTTATCAGTTTGAGTTTCATGAACAGTAACTTCTTGGAGTTACAGGGAAGGTTAGAGTAGAATTGGCACAAGAGTTTTAACTGGATGATCAGAGTGGAGCAGCTTCAGCATGGTGGGACTTTTCAAAGATGGACATGGGACCTTGAGATCCTATTTGTTTTGATGGGATCAGTTTGGAGTGTAGTGGCATTGCTGGAGGACAAGCAATTTTGTAGGCCAGTTATGGGAAAACCAAATGAAGAGTGTATGGGCCAAAGCGGGACATTACACAAAATAAATTTAATAACTCCTCTTAGGAATCATACCCCATGTGGTTGATTAAGGTGGTATTAGAGTTTTGTTTGAGGATTAAAATAAGGGGTTGGCATTTTAAGGGGGTTATTGTTCCATTTTGCTTCTTCAATTTTTATGAAAGGATACAGGAGATGTAGGATTGAATTTTAAGAAGTTGAGAATGGATTTGATTTTGTATCTAATGGTCAGGAAAATGGGGCAATGGCGTCCATTGTCATAAAGTTGAAGTGCCCCTTAAAGTCTTCCACCAAAATTGGCACTTGAATTTCTTTTCCTATGCCCATCCTCAGCTCTCTGATTTGATTTTGCAATTGCCCTAACACCCTCCATGCTCTCTTTAAATAGCCAACTTGTTTGTTGTGACTTGGGCTTGCAGTCATTCTTACTACGCCGGACCACATGCATATAACACGGAGATTGTGCCAAATGGAAGGTAGAAATCTCTGCAGGATTCCTGGTCCAGTTCAATGTTTTCCAAGTTTTCTCAGAAACATTTTCCTACAAATTTGGTATCTTGTGGACATTATTATATAAATTTCAAATTTCAAATTCCGATGCTCA